>VDFB02000008.1:83121044-83253509 GCA_007258455.2 Sequoia sempervirens | reverse complement strand
AAATTCCGCTTGGGGCTCGGGTTTCCGGACTTGTCAGAAACGTTTTTTCGCGCATTAATGGTTGAGGTACCTTGGCTCAGACGAGTATAAGGTCGGATTTAGGGCATTTTCTGATTCATTCCAACATCATTGCTTCCTTGTTTTCTGCTCTGACGATTCGGAACTTTCAATTGAGCTTTGAGGTTTTGATCTTGGTTTGTTTGCGCGTGAATTGCTTGAGTGTTGCTGCCAGTATCGCGTTGCTTGGACGTGTTTGTCGCGTGGTTGACTTTCTGAGCTCGGATTTTCGCTTGCTTTAATCCATGGTATGTATCTATTGCCCTTCCGTTTGCTTGCGTAATGATTTGGGGTTTTCTTGTGATTGGGTATTGTTAAATTTGGGGTCGGCCCTTGATTTGGTTTTGGTTCCGTGTTAATTGAGTCAGGGTTGGACACGTTTTATTTGTCGAACCCATCTCCCATGCCCTATGAGCTCCATTTGTCCGCTCGACTGCATAATTATCCTTTGGACGGCGTTCTGGATCGGACTGCTTGTTTGTTTTGGGCGCGAAGTGTGTTATCGTGCGAGATTAGGGTTTCCTTGGTGTCTCGGCTAGAACAATGATTTCATCTTATGCTTGAGCGACTTTTCTCCCGTGTTATGTTGGCTTCCCGTCCTATGAGGATTAGAGGGATTTTAGGTAAATCCTGAACCGATATTTTTATCCCTAAGAGCTTGCTCTGGTTTTAATGGCAGAAATTCGATCGTTTGCTCTAGGGCATCATCTTTTGGCACGGGGATTCCTTCTTTTAAGAGCTTTTGGGAGTTGGATCCTTTGCGTACTTGAGGTTGTTGATCATCGTCGGTTTTAGGATCCTTCGAGCTTAGGTAGTGGATATCCCGGGGTTGTTCAGGTTTTTGGTGCACGTTTTGCCGTTTTTCGGGTTTCCGAGGCCGTCGCGGAATTTCCTCGCTCCCGGATTTTCCTGGTTTGGGCTTATTCCGCGGACTGAGTTAATTTCCAGTGCGTTTTATGCTGTCCGCGAAAATCCGTTCCATCCGGTTTTTTTTTCCGGATTTCCTTTCTGATTGCGTTCTTTTGTATATTTCGATGATAGGATTGAGGGAATGATTATCCATGCTTATTTCTTGTTGCCAATGAGTAAAATTAACGATTATCCTTCGATTTTCCGAGCGTATTAATGATTTATATGGCTAATAGTGCTTTGGCAGCAGGAATCCGTCTGGGTCGGATTTCTCCGAAATTCCGCCCCGACGGTATTTTCCCGGTTTACATGATTTTCCCGGATTGTTTGATTTCTCCGGATCTCGAAAGATTGGCAATTAGCGAATGATTTTGATAGATTTATATGATGTGTGCTAACCCTTTGGATTGATATGAGCTTAATAATTAAATTCTAACAATGATTCTTGAATGTACAGGCCGAATCAAGCAAGGCTACTGCTGGGAGGTCCAAAGGTGGTGCAGGGCACCTCTCAACTCTATGAGACAGAGAGGCTGAACTGCAGCATGAAGAGCCAAGTTCCGTAAAGAGGGGATCTCCTCCCTCCGTATCGATATGTCCATACCAATGTGGGAGCAGTTTTAAGCGCAAGTGAAGAGCTTCAAGCAGCAGAACAGCCGAAAGACCAAATGCAAGTACTGGAGGCAAGTGGGATGATGAACCTGTGATTGCGGTTCCTCCAAAGAGTCCAGCTACAATGGTATTGACTTTAGAGTGCTGGGGATAAAGATGCTTTGACACATGCATGGTGGTTAGCACCGGGAGGGATGAGGTTGGCAACTTCAAATTCAACTTCCATTGCCCAGCCTCTTCAAAGATAGCCGGATCTCCTCACTGCGGCCTTGAACATTGATAATCGGCCAGGAGCATATTTATGAGAGAATGGAGCCAGCTTAAGGCTCAACAACTTATCAACTCATGGCTTGAGAAGCCCAAGTCTCACCACTCCAAATTGCCCAAGCAGTTGCACAGGGTGAAGTTCAGGCCGGATATCTATGATGCTATTACATTGTTGAGCAGGGTGGCCGGGCTTAAAACTGCCGGAGTATTGGAAAGTTGGATGGTCCATGTGATCACCAAGATGGGCCAAGGAACGAATTACCACTGGGCAGGACTTATCAGTGCAGAAATAGATAAACAATTAAGGAATGTTTTGGAGGGAAAGAAATTCACCATGTCCTCCTATGTCATATATGTACTGGCCATCTCCTACCCCTACAAGGGACTGACTCCGGCGGGAACCATTGGGCAGGATATTATCTATGAAGTCTACCCGGAATTGCACCTCGGACACAGAGATTATAGGAGGGCCAATGATGCCTTCACTATGCACATTACCCGGACCCTTCAGAATGCGGAGCACATCAGATTGTCCGATGGGGCCAAAGGGTTGATTAAGAATTACGGGGCCTGGTTCATCCAGTTCCCCACTTTCACTTATCTCCGGATTGATGGATGCCCCGTTGCTCCCTACAGATTGCCCAGGTATCCCACTGACCACATTGTGCTGCTAGAGGTCGTGAGACAAATTTGTAAGTTTGATGCAGTGGTAAAAAGGGAGAAACATAAAACTGGTTTTGGAGGTGATTTCCCTCTTGGGATTGGCGTGGGGGAAGTGTGCCCGTCCATCCAATCAGCTCACACTGCAGGTGAGGAATTGGCCGCCTATGGATTCTCTTTCCATTCAAAGAGAATGAATTTTGACATCACCGGGGAGGCACAGAAAAGAGCTACCCGGGAATACAGGCATAAGGAGGAATTAGAAGATTACTGGGTCAACATCAAGGATGACCTTGATGCGAGGAAGAAAAGGTATTCCCGGCTGCCTGTAGAGGCCATTAGACAGTATAATGTGAAGCTGATTCCGGATCAGCTGGATGACGATGGAAAACTGATCCAGGACCATGTTTATGAGCCCATTAAGGACAGGTCAGTGGCGGATATTGATTGGAATGAGCCTGAGGTGACTGAGTTGGAGGACTTAATGGCTCCAGTGCTAAAATTTACCTTTGCTTGGATCAAGCATGAGGTCTGGGTGTTAGAGAGTGCCAAGGTACCTTGTACCTTCGATTTGATGGGGAATCTCAACCCCATGTCCACTTCTGAAGAATCCGGGGAAGAGGACCCCAAAGGGAAAGCAGCTAAAACCTCCCCTTTCAAGATCAAGGTCAGAGGTCCTAAGGGGACTCAACCTGCAGCAAAAAGGAAGCCAATTGGTAAATGCAGGTGGAAGACCCTGACTATCAGCAAGTCCTCGGACGAGGAGGAGGCAGAGAAAGTTGAAGAGGAGGATGTTCCTCCACGGCCCAAGAAGGCCAGAATTGCAAGGGTTGCCAAGAAGAAAGGCCAAACTACTTCGGAGGATGAACCTCCAGTTGTGGATGTGGAAAGCTCTGGGGGAAAAAAGACCAGAGTATACACCAGAAGATCTAGAACTCCTTCCCCAAAGGATGCTGCTCAGTCAAAAGACTCTTCTCCAATATTGCTAGCTGAAAAACAGGACAAGCCTGTTTCTCCTCCACAGAGCATACTTGAACCTGAGAATCCGGATGAGCAGGAAATCAGCGGAGAGGCAGAACCGTTCAAAGAAGGAACATTATTCAGTGAGGCTGCCGAGCCCAAGGTGGAAATAGAGGAAAGGCACACTTCTCCCTTGGTACAGTACGAGGACTCCCCGGAGAGTGAGAAAGGCTACGGATCGCCTGAGCCGGAGAAAAGCATCCCCGCTAGAACTCCATCACCGGTACTTCCTGAGTTGGGATTTGAGGAAACCGACCAAGGTGAACAACCTCCGGAAAAAGAAGATGACAAGGCAACGACTAAGGAGGAAGTTGAGGTGACAGTAGCAGAAGAGGAGAAAGCCACAGAGGATCTGGGAGAAACCAGAACAGAGGGAATCCGGACAGACCCTGAAGCCCCGGACTGGCTAGAGAAAGAGATTACAAAGAAGAAGCAGGTGATAGTAGAAGACACTCCTCTTGACTGGGATGAGATGTTATCTCAGATTGGTAAAGGGAAGAAGAAGAAGGCTGCAAAGGTGATTTCTCGGGTAGAAAGAGATGAAGTGCATAACCGAGTGGTTCACATTGCCACCCCTGCTGCAGACAAAATGAGAGATGAGGTGACAGGCCAGGATTACAACGTCCAAACCATTAACCTTGGGCCGGCCTCCTTAGAGCAGGATATTGAGGAATTCGAAGGGTCAAGTGCTGTGATTGTGGACAGACTGAAGAAGGAGACCCAGTCAAAACGAGAACTGAAAAGAGAGAATGAAAGGTTGAGGAAATGTCTGGAAGAGGTCATGAAGCCTCTACAATCTCTCCATCCGTCCTCCTCTACTACTCAGGGATTTCTACCAAAGGAGACAATCTCCAGAATTGAAAAGATGAAGGCTTCTGCATAGGCTGCTACCGATTGGTTGATGAGTGTTCAGGCACAAGGGGATGAAGCTATCAAAGAGATCCTGTCTGTGGGCAGGGATGCAGTCCGAGGAAAGGAACTGTTAGAGAGTATCCTCTCTCAAGATAAAAATGATATTGACCTCCTGCTGCAGAAGTCAAGGATTATTCTAGGGCATGGCAAAGAACAGTTGGGCAAGGATGGAATCCTTCCCTCTGCCAGATTGGATGAACCATGGGAGTGGTTCGAGGCATTGCAGATCAGGCAGGGAGGCCTGAAGAAGATACAAAAACAGAGAAAATCAATTAAGGCTGACCTCACTGCAATTTATGATGGTTGCATAGCTTTCTTTGAGGTGATGACAGGGAGGAAGAAAATAGCTCCCAAATATCTGAGCTTAGATCAATTGAAGGAATGGTGGCATGAGGTTTATGCCCCAGAATCTGATGGAGCTATCACCTCCCATTTGCTTGATGATGTAGCTACATACTTGGCAATAATAGACAGGTACATGACCAGCATGACGGATTGGAAGAAAACTGTTGAACGGTCTAATGAGGGAATTGATTCAATTAAATGCAGACTCAGGGTTTTGCCGCTGCCACCTATTGCTGAGCTGGAGGGGATATTCTCGAAGGTCCAAGGGTCACCAGCGAAGAGAAAAGATAAGGGAGGTGGCAGTTAATGCTCTTTTCGAGATTTGTGCTTCCCTATTATTATAGGGCATGCATTGGACCAGACTTCCTTGGGGACTGTGCCTTGGCCGACTTGGATGATGGCATTAAATGTGTGCCTTAGTTTGTTTCCTTGGCCGACCTGTTTTGGCGGTTTTGATTATCTTTGTAAAAATGTTTGGCTGGGCCGACATGTTTTTGGGGGGAATTTGATAAATAGGCATTCTTGCCTCATTGTAAGGGTTAGAAGACATTGGTTATAGACATTAGCAAGAATAGAGATTAGCAGGAGCAATAGTTAGAGTTTTTTTAGAATTTCTTGAAGCAAATACCATATTCAGAACAGTTGAATTGTTGTAGCATTTGGTGATTAATACAATTGAAGGCATTGTGGTTATTCCTGGTGAAATCCTTTGTGTTATCTCATCTTGCATGGTTCTTTTTGTTCTATCTTTTGCATTTGCTTGAAGATTTAGGGTTTAGTATTCAGAAATAGATTAGTTTTAGTTGGACAAATGATGTTTGTAATTTCATATTTGGAATGTTTGTAGCTATCTCTGGTCTATACTCCCAGCAACTATCTAATTGTAATAGGTTGGTAAAGTCAACCTGGACCGTATATTTGATGTGCTTGAATTCGGTTATGGATGCAAGTCTATGATTTGAAAATCTATATTCCTCAGAAGATTGCACTGTTCTTGTAAGATTGCTTTGTGGGTCGAGTAAGAATTGGTTATTTGAGATAGGTCCATTTCACATATATGTCACTTACATTGCTTGTCCTTGCAATAGTTTAGATTTTATTACTTCCTTGCACCCCTATCTTTTGTTGTTTCTTTATTATTTGGTTAGATTTAGGATTCAAGATCGTCATGTTAATGATTTGGTAAATTGAAGGAATGCTGAGTTTGCTTGTAGTAAGGTCAGGTGTGATTACGGCAATTTCACATTTCATCTAAGTTGTTTTATGCATTGTTATGACCCTAACTTTTAGAAGAGACCCAGGGTGATTTTAGATGATTTATTGTTGGAAAATAACCTTTCAAAGGGAATGAGAATATTGCGTGCTGTCTAAGTTGTTCGTCGCGAAAACACCATCAACAAACTTGTGGAGGACTTGTCAATACATTACTCAGGCAGATTTTTGGAATACTTACTTTATCTTGCTTATTTTTAGCAGCCATCTTATTTTCAGAATTTACATTTTTTTCATTTTCATTTGTTATCAATTGCACTGCACTGTCCCTGTATTCTTTACTTTTCATCATTTCAAGAAGTGGGACAGACATCTTTACCTGAGACAAGGCCTGAGTAAAATCAAAAGAGGAACCTTCTGCCTTAATTATTTTCTTTTGTTCAGATGTTTCTCCTTTGTTCGCTTCTTTTTCTTTTTTACCTGACTGGTCAATCTTTTGAATTTCTTTGTGTAGCTCTTTCACTGCATCCTTTTGGACAGGATTTTGTTTGCTTTCTTCGCGTTGTTTGTTTTCAGTTTTCTTCAAAACTCCTTGTGCAACCTTTTGATCTTTCATAAAGATACCCCTAGGGACACCCTCTTTCTCATTTACTTTCCTATTTCTCAGCCAATACTTACTCTTTGCTTCTTCTACGGCAGCAACATTCAATCTTTCTATCTCTTCCTCAGTAAGTCTCCTCACATTATTGTGAACGGGCACCTCAATAGGTTGTGGTTCTACATAATCATCCTCAGAGTCAGAAAAGACATGCTACTCAACCATATGAACATTGTACCTTTGTTCTGCAACATCATATTCATAACCTCCCTCCTCCGAAGATGAGTATCTCTCCTCAACATGGTGATGAGCATTTGAAGTTAAGTAGATCGTGTGATCTTCTCTACCATCTCCCATTAACACTCCTTCTTCTTGTATCCTCTAGGCTACAACACAATACTCAAGGGAATGTGGCTTATCACAAGCCTCACAAAAATAATTGTTATTCACCGTATGCGTTCCCTTCTTTCTCAATGGATCAGGAGTATCCTTGTTTCTAGGCCTATCTGTCATAGGTTTTCCATCTTTCTAGTTTGTGTTATAAGGCATATCATGTAGCCTAGGCTTGTCATTCCTATATGTGTTCTCCTACTTATATTGATAATTATTGTTTTGCTAAGGAGCTCTAGGGTTGTCTCTTTTATTCATTATGCTAGCAGCCTTTATGTTGTTCTTAATTGTTAATGCTATCTTTTTTGCTTCAGCTAAGTCCCTTGGGAACTTGTTTCTCAGCTCATACCCTATTTTAGGGTCGAATGCATTCAGGTAAACACTTAATGCTACATATTCTGGTAAATTTGATCTGGGAGGTATTCTATTTTGCATTTTATTGAATCTTCTATTAAAATCAAAGATTGAATCATTCTGACCCTTCTGAATTCGCATTAGTTCATGGAGAGCAGCGTCTGGTGCACTAAGATTTCCAAATTGTTCAAGGAATTGATCTTGAAATATCTGGAGAGAATAAATAGAAGCTATTGCCAGGCTATTGAACCAATCCCTAGCTTCCTCAATGAGGGACATCATGAATAACCTCATATGCAAATCTTCATAAGGTACATCCAAATCCTAAATAAAGGCATTGAAACTCCTTAAATGATCCTCAGCAGTGATTGCATTACTCCCTGTAAATTTAGGCACCAAATTTCTCCAAGAACCATCCATAAGATAAGGGTACAACTGAAACCCTGCCAAATCAAATTGTCTGATCATAGTGGTATACTGATGAGGAGGAGGGTTGGGTGGATACTGATATTGATACATAGGATTATTGAATTGTGTATTATGATGTGGCACATGATGCTGACCAGGAGGTGGATATATATTTGTATGTTGTGTAGGAATGTGAGGTGGATGATTTGGCTGTCTATATTGATTCCCAACTTGATGGTGAGGAACCCCAAATGGATCAGAATACCCTACACCATGACTACCCTATTTATGAGGTGGAACGTACTTTGAGGAGCCACCAGCTGTGTGAGTCATGTTTTGAGCTTTCTGTAGTTTGAATTCTCTCATTGCTTGTATCATTTGGGCTTTTTCTTGCTCTTCCCTCTCCTTTTTCTGAGATTCAAACCATGCTTTAACTTCTTCGTAAGTTAAAGATTCATAATCTTCTTGATGAATTTCCTGATTAGTAGGTCCATTCTAATTACCTTGCATTTTTTGGTCATATTCATGTTGAATTATGAGTCATTCAGATTAGAATCCAGCTTCAAATTTGACCTGTTTCCTAGCTTCAAACTCAGCCTATTTCTGAGGGTTGTAAAAAGGATTTCTCTGATCTTTTGGGGTACAAGGTTCTTGACTTGAATCATCCTTCCATGTATCAAAACAGTTATATGTTTCACCGTGAGGTATTGATGATTTATCTTTGTTTGTCAAGCACATATCTTCACTTACCCCTTTACCCTTGTCAACCTTATCAATTTTGTATGTCCATTTACTATTTCCAGCAGGGGCTCCAGAATGACCTCCCCTAAATTGAGATCTTCTTCCATTCATATTGCAATGTTTTAATAGAGTTGCCACTTACTTTCTTAAAAGTAAGAAAATATTTTTACTTGTTATTCCCAGTGGAGTCTGTATGTAAAATTTCTGACTCTATAATTAAGGCCTTCTTGATTCTGAATTGATATGTCCCCAATAGAGTGGCCAATTTGTTAGCTCATAAAATCTTGGGGTTTTGAACCGAGATTTATGACATCTTTCCATTTGGGAACTAGCAGAACGAATTAGAAAATACTTTGAACTTCTGGAATATTGCTAGACTAAAGCACATTATATTTCATATGAATATGGAACTTGGCTTCTGGTATAACAATGCGTTTTCCGTGAAATGAACGAAACTTGAATCTGATTTGCTGCTTTGGAAGTATTTACAAAACTCGTAGCTTGGTGTGAATGCAGAAAAATGGCAGGTGAAACTTTAAAGAATGAAGAACTAACATATACAGGAATTTGAAGTCGAAATCTGAAACAAGTACATTACGGTAGAAATTCAGAAGTTATTTAACATTTTATTTGGTTTTATAGCTTGTATAAACATCTGCAGGATTGTGATTATTGAGTTCTTAATAATCCAATTGACATTCCCTAATTACTATGATCAATTAAAAAAATTTAATCTTTACTGGAAAGAAACTATTAATTGACCATACAGATGCAACAAATGTGCATTGACGAACTAGGTATAAACTTGTTACACCAATTCAAATAACCAGAAAACACCATTACGGAGACAACTTCAATAATATTTTTCAATAAATACCATAAACAACTGATACCAAAAACAATTGTACCATAGTATTAGATTTTCATTGATATCTCCATGATTTTACATATACAACCAGTCTCATCTTTGCCAAAAAATTGTATTCTACCATCTCTTCTCTATTCTCTATCCTATTCTACCTATCACCCGCATTTTTTTTCAAAATGGATATTTATAAATTGAGAATATGAAAGGACGCATCCTTTCAGAAATTGAAAAGATCAAACTACAAAACAAAAGATAGAGAATAATTAGGCTCTATTTAGCCACAAATGAGTCTTAGTGAGGTGGTCCAAATAATCCTAGTGCTCATAAGTGTCCGCATCTCCAACAGCATTCTGGATTGTGATTTCCATCTTGACCATTTCCTCACTTTTCTCGCTCACTTCCTCCAATGTTGTATCCTCTGCAGAAACTATTTGCATGACTTTATTCAACATTGAGTCACATTCATTCTTCCATCTGCTAGCATCTTTCAATTCCCCTTTATCATCAAAGAATATGATCACATTTTTATTGGCAGCTTCAATCAATTCTTGTTCACCCCCCCGCAATTGCTCATAGAAGTTTCAATGACAATTCACAATATGATTTGCAGCTTCAAGTGTTGCACTGCTGGAAACATCACTTTGGGCCAGTTTATGAAACTTCTGCATTATTCGTACATGCATCCTTTCATGCTCCTTCAATGCAGCCAGAGTATGAGAATATTTTCCCCACAATTTATTCAATGAAGATGTCAAATTTTCCTGCCTCTTCATGACAATTGCTGCAATTGTGTCATGCTTTCCCTCAGAATAAGCACTTGATCCTTCCCAATGATCTTTTTCCTGAGAGCTTTCTCCTTGAGTGAGCATTTTAGTTGGCCCCATTGAAATACCAACCAAATTTTTCAATTTCTCATTTTCTCTCAACAATTTTTCATTAATTGGTTTATATATTTCTATTTCTTTTATCAATAACTAAATTTGTGCTTTATTCAACTTAGCAACATTTACCCCAATCTCTGTAGTAGCTACAGGATCAGCTTCTCTGACTTTTAGAGTCATGACATGGCCAAAAGACTTCTTTGTATCAATTACCACTGACTTCTTGTGGGGTGGGTATAAAACCCATATCATCTATGATCCCTCATCAGTATTATACTTGGAGCCTGCATATACTTCTGTCACCTTTTCCTTGTCAAGCTTGTGTGTAGCATGACTATCCTTCAAAAAACTATCAAAGACCAATGCAAAATTCAATTCAAGGCTAGGAAAAATCATGACACCAATGCTCTCCAACAATTTCCTCCCCTTTTCTAGAGTCATATTTGTCATTTCATCATCCACGCATTTTCTCAATTGGGCTAGCAACTGTTCCTCATTTCCTGAAGTAACATCTTCAACATTATCTCTTATTTCCTTCTTCTTCTACTTGTATGAAAAATGCCTTGAATTATGGGGAATTTATAAACTCATCATCAGAGACAAATGATCTGTATTCCATGTGCCTTGCATCAACATTACCACTTTCAATACTTTGTTCTCTAACTGGGCAGACATACTGCTAAGTCCTCATCCTGGATACCTTTTTTGGTTTACCTTGTGGCACATTAGCTCTTGGTGTTTCCTCATCTCTAGAAGACAATAGTTCAATATCTTGTAGCCCTTGGTTATATCTTTCAACTACCATTTTTGCTTCATCTTCATCCAGATTCCTTATCATATCATCAAAAGGATAGGGTACATGCTAATACCCTCCAAAGTTTATCCTCATCCTGGAAGAATTTATATATCCCTCTGGGTCAAAACTCTCCCTGGGTGGTCCTCTCTTCATATTATAGTGCAATAATCTATCAAGGATTGAATTATATCCTTCCTTAGCTAACACAGTGAAGTCACCAAAACATAATGTACTAGGCATAAAAGACTACTTCCCAAAAGAATTGAAATGCATCACACTGCAGTAATCCATTTGTGCGACAATTTCCAAATATGCAACTCTATTTGGAACTATCTATGGAAGAATAAAAGGGGCATCTTCAAATCCATATACCCTGATCATAGTTGCTCCCTCCAAGCAATACCAGTCTCCCCAGTTATGATCAATTGGTCCATTGAAGTCTTTCAACTGAAGGAATCTTTTGATCTCATCAGTCAATGAATAATTACAAGGATATTGATACAATTTATAAAATGTCTTTACAAAATGCTCCTCAAAATGAATGAAACTAGAACTAGCAAACTTGCTATCCCAAATAGCAGTCCACAATTTAATAGGGAGTGTCTCACCTTCTTTACCAATTTGAGAAACTCTCATTTGTGGAGGCCATACTCCCAACTCTTGTCTAAAATATAGCACCAAGTGGATCAACAATGAATAGTGTCTGAGATGAACAATAGAAGCTCCACCCTTTATAGCCACCAATCCTGAATCAAGCTCCTTAGAAATATATGAAGCGTAGTCAAATGGCCTGGCGTTGTGATATCAGATATCTACTGTGATAATCATTGGCATAATTGACATGAGTTTTGGGGCATCCATTCCCAACACTTGACACACTGAAAAATATGTGTACTTCATATAGGGTTCAAAAAAATCTACATGATAAGGAGGCCCCTCACTATCTTCCAGAGGTTCTGGCTTGTTACCCTATTTAATCCAGTGAATTGGCAACCTCCAACCCTTATAAATTGTATCCATTCTTGAAAATTCCTTTTGCAACTCCTCACAACTGATTTCCTCATTAAAAAACCCTTCCAATTTGAAAACCTCACCTATTGCTTCTTTTGACACATATATCTGTGGTCTTCTAGAAGGGTCACATGTAGCTTTATGTTATGGGTCATAATGATCTGCAAGCAATTTTACTAGTTCTATATTTACGAACACATTAGGGCATACCAATTTCCCTACATTCAACTTCCATGGGTTACAGACTGGTTCAAAGCGATTTCTTCTCTAGTAATGGAAATTGAATAGTTCATACCCTCTTACGGCAGTCCAGACATCACCTATGAACTTAAATTTATCATCTAGCTTATCAACTTCTACCCTAAGTTGTGCAGACCTTCTAGCTTTAGGCCCTGAACCAGGTAGGTGATCAATAAGGTCTTGGTTCAACCTTCGTGCAATGCCTTCATGCTATGTATCAGTCTTTTGTTTCTTTCCCTTTGACTGACTACTCTCACCAAGCTTTCTACCCTTACCCTTTCCAGAACCAGAAGATTCCATTCTCAAGCTTATAGAATCAAAATATGAAAAATCAAAAAGCAATTACTTATAGTATTATGCTCGAGCTCCTCAGACTGAAAAATGTCTTGATTCTCTGTTCAGCATGCCAATTCTTCTACAATCAATTTGGTACTGAAGAATTGATTAAACCTTCACTGTTATATCCCATCGTGCCATTAATGAAGCATGAATGAAGGCTCATTTGAAACTGGCACTGTCACATCAAACATCCTATTGGTGAGAGATTTTCAAATCTGGAGCGAAGTCCCTTTGCAACATTTACTTAACCTTTTTCCAAGACACTCTATGGTCTTACCAACATGGGAGATCAGCGGTAGTATGGCTATCTTTTATGTAAAGCTGCTTGACGAATTAGGGAGATGTTACATAGACTTCATAGTGTCATACTGATATGCATTCTTCAAATCATTTTCCAATCGCTGAGACAAAATCACCCTTTCACCGATGAAATTTCATTTCGGTGTGACCACCAAGTTTTCTCACCGAAGAAATAAACCCTACTAATGAAACAATACCTTTGGCAAGACAATGAACCTTTGGGAAGACTCATACCAACACTAAATGTCTGGCCGAATCCATTCCTCTAGATTACTTCATTTGGCAAGACTCACCCCAAAATATTCTATCAGTACAACATTCAAACTTTGGTGAAACCTAAAGCGCAGAAGAGTTCTTCTCTTGGAAATGCGCATATCACTTATCAGCATATCTTTTAAATGCGACAGACTCCATGGCTTTACCTTGATAGCTTTTGGTGAGCCCCTTCGCTTTATCCGCATGAGACGGCCTTATGCATTTAGAGACATTACCGATATATACATCTTCAAGATACACATATCCTATCGTCGGTCAGCAGAAAATTCAAACTCGCCAAGACCTTATCCCAAACACCTTTAGCTTGGCCAATATACTTTCACATGCGTCGGTCGGCAAAACATAATGTATTCGCTATTACTTCATGCCGATACCAATCAATTTGGCCGAAATGACCCTTCTACATGCTAGTCGGTAAAACATATTGAACTTGCCATGACATTACATCGATGCCCCAACCCATGCCGATATATTTTTTGTATATGCTGGTTGGCAAGAAAAAATACTTCGCTATGACTACTCTGACAATAATTCCTTTGCGAATATGAAACTTCTTAGTTGCCAGAACAAAAGAAGTATCCTGTCGATAGTCTGCAACAAACATTCATTAGTGAAAATCATTGGTTGGGGAGACTTTACTGTAATCTTAGAGTATAGGTCTTTAATAAATATGAAGGACAGGTGGATTCAAATGGGTCACATGATAGAAATGCATAAGACAATACAAAGAGATTTTATGCTTATGATGAAGGACTCAATGTTGAAACTCGCGGAATATGGTAATTTAAAATTTCACAGTTCTACCGAAACCCATACCGAATAAACTAACACAAGAAGGACACCCGATACAGCCGTTTTGCATTAAATCATCCAAAAGTACTTAACAATTCCAGTCTTTATTACAACGCATGGAAATAGCTGCTTCCGCTGCGCTCCTAATGCTTACCAATGGCTCGTAAACTAACTTTACACAATTCATTTGATTCTCATCTAATGCTCTTCTTTCCTCTACATTTTCATTACTATAATATTCAACTCAACGTTCACAACTTAAATTTGCAATGCTCTGATTATATTCACATCATTCACAACACTTACATTTCACATATTCATTAGAACACTGAAAGTGATCTAGCATATATATTTGCTTCAAGAATAACATTAGTTACGTCAACCTAACTAGATGTAACATAAAAAATATACAATATATAACTTGTTAGCTAAAATCCTTCCATACACCCATCATGCCAAGATTCAATCCTTAAAACAATTTAAAATAGCTTATCATGGACCTATAATAGCTCCCACATAAATATGAAACATAATTAATCCTTGCATACCTTCACATGTATTAAGTCAGCACTACATAAGACCTAATACAAAATTTCTTCAATTGTATACCCATATTTGGACACACGCACCTCAAAACATCATGCCAATAGGAATTTATACTCTATTAACATCTGTCAACATCTCCTAAAACTAAAAATCCAAAATTCTATCCACGAAGAAGTGAAAACTCTCCTACTCTCATGCACCATGTAGGAATTGATTATAATTTGCTAGGTCAAACTTCTATCATTCATAAGTTTTGAACCAAAAGAAAAAACAAGATGGAATTATGGAATTAGATGCTTCTACAAACAACAATATTATGCTACAACCAAAAAGAGAAAAGTTAATTTATGGAGTAGTGTGGATCCAACAACTAGATGCTCTATTATTACATGAAATTATCAAAATTGACACTTATTCAATTTTCATCGTAATCAACTTTACTAGATCAAATCATCTTGCAAAATTTTCTTCCACAAACATCCTAAAGCATGTTAGAATCTACCAAAATGACTTGTACCATGATCTCCATATCAAGATACAATGTTGACATCAATGACAACACTACAACACATAATAGTATACCTTGTGCTAATCCTACATTCTCATGTTGCCAACAATAGCATTAATGAAAAAAATCTCATTCTTCCAAAAATCTCCCCCTTTTCATTGATGGAACCATGCCAAAATATCTCCAAAACATTCTCCCCTTTTCACATCAAGGGAAAAGGTCCCATAGAAAAATCATTCCAATATGTATTGTATCTCCCCCTGAGAAATATATGCATATGTACAAATTGAAATATTGAATTGACTTCCCCTAAGCCATGTACTAAAGAAAAACAAAAAATTGGTACAAGACACTATTCTATATATGCCACTTATGTATAAAGAATCTAAAACTAAAAACTACAAATGCATAAAGAATAAGAAATATTGTCAACGAGAAGATGTTGACTCTTGTAGATTTTGCACATGGGTCTATCATGCTTGTTTACCTTCTTCCAATTCCTTCTTGGCTTCCCCAAGAAATCTACACTGAGTTTCAAAATCCATCAATATCTCTTCTCCTTCTTTTAGAGTGCTAGGTACCAAATTCATTTGTGTAGCTTTGGTAGCACTCAAAAGGGCTCTTGAAAAATGTATGAATTTGGGATTTTCCAAGTCCCTTATCTCTCCAAAATGTAAAATGATATGCTTCTTTTGAGTCTATAACTAAAAGAATTCCTTATGCAAATATTCTATGACATTCCTTGAATCTCTAGCTAGGTAAAGTGCTAGATCATAAGCATTGGAGGCAATGTTGATTTGAGACTCAATGGAATCCATTTTGTTCCTGATGCTTTGTGTGGCTCTAGGCCACTTCATAGCATATTGGTAAAGAGCCTTTGCCTCATCTACACACACTTGTACATCCTTCAGATTCTCTTGAAACTTTTTATGTGCAAGAGAATATTTTTCAATGATTTCCAACATCTTTTTATCATTTATCTTATTTTCAACTTCTTTCTCCACTTCACCTCGAATACTAGATGCATACTCAAAAGAGTCAATTAATAGATATAAATTTTCCATACCAAAAAGTGAAGTATCTATTTTTGCATCAGGTATGGCCTCTTGCAATTCCTTTACTACTTCTTCCATCATCTCTCCATTATTTTGATGTTTTTCTATGATCTTCTTTTAGGAAGATACATGGAATACATCTCCCACCTGTAGCATGTGGAGGGGGGAAATATTGTCTAGATTTACATTAACCTGTTGCATCGGTAGTTTTAGCAGTTGTGATGACACAACAAGCTAGAAATTGAGTTTCATACTAAGTAGATTCTTCAAAGAATCTCCAGAGGAGTTAGAGGATTCACTGGAAGTCTTTGTATTATTTGTAGCATTCTCTTTCAACTTCCTTTCCTCATTCTATCCAGAGTTTACTAGATTTTATTCTTCTATTTTTGCATCTCTAGATGTATCCTCATTCTTATCTTCATCTTCCTTTTATTATTCTTCTTCCTTCTCTGCATCAAAATTTTCTTCTTCATTAATCTTATTTTCATTCTCTTCCTCTACCATCTAATATATACTAACTGGAGGAGTAACATTTTCTTTAGGTACTAGAGGAGGAGTGGTTGTACCTTCATTTTCATATCCTTGTGCTAGTTCTTCCAATACCAAAGAGACATTATCCCGAATATAATCTTCATATATTGCATGATCATGTTAAGCATCAATGTCCTAAGCTTCTTCTCCTATAATAACTTCCAAAGTAGTGTCCTTTGAAGTCATACCATATTTCGGCGCAATGTTTGAGATTTTGTCAACCATTTTTTTCTCTAGATATTTAAATTCATTCTATCTCTACCCATAAGGGTAGTTACCCTTTGCTTCACCCTAAATTGTATGGTGTATATTTCAGCCAATGTGGCTCTATTTTCCTTGGACATAAAAGCACCAACTTTCTCCAATGCATATTATTTTATCTTTCCTTCTTCAATTACTTCTTGTCTTCTCTCCACCAATACATTCCAAAGCTCTATAGGATTTTTTCTTTTCAATGTTTTTCATATCAAATTCTAAAACAATAATATACTTAATTATAGCCTCAAAATTGGTGGCCTTATCCACCTCATTTTCCTCATTATACAAATCTATAGTCTCCCGTAAAATTTCATACTACAAAATTTTATTGAACAATGCTTATAATTTCATGGGAGAGTGAGGTCTTACTAGTTCTATTTGTTTTTTCTCTTTGTTCTCATTTGGAGTCTTCTTCTAGATTTTTTTTGCTCTCTTCTTCTCCAATGACACCTTCTTGGTGGCTTCTTTCTTCTTCTCCCTCATATGAACTATAAATTTCTTATTTTCTTCCTCTATCTCTTCTTTGTTGTTTTTGTTAATGATGTCAAATCTTCTTCTTTTAACAATTTCTTCACCTTGTGAAGCTACACTTTTCCTTTTGCAAACCAACTATGGTCCTTCTTCCTCCACTTCTTCTTATTCTATATTGAGACTTATATTCCTTTCTCTCACGTCCTTTTTCTTTTGTCTTTTCTTGGTAGGGTTTGTAGGTGGTGCTTCTATAATAGCTTTCTTCTTCTCATCCCTTGTAGTTTTCACAAACAAAGGAGACTTCACCTTCACCGGAGGACAATTAGTAGTATTTCTCTTCTCACTAGTAGAGGGAAAATTCTCAGAGGAATTTTGGATAGTAGGAGGGGTGGTAGTTGTCCTAATAGATATTCTTATGGTTTTAGATCCTCCTATAGCACTTGATTCTCCTTTTGCTCTTTCCTGCTCCACTTGCTCCTTTGTGAAGCCCATTTCCTCTACAAACTTGCCAACAATATTTTTAACCTTATTCTTTATTGGTGGTTTTCTCTCCTCCATGTGCACCTCCATAGAATTTTCCTCATATATGCCATACCTTGCTTTAGTGGTGTCTTTTGGACTCTTCAAAAAAATGTTAGCCAAACTAGTGATCTCTTATTCATTGATCTGATATCCCAATGTAGGGATCCATAATGTCCTTGGTTCTACTACTTCCATCATACACTCAACTATTGATACTAGGAATGTGATACCATTTTAATACTTTTCTAGCAGTTTCCTAGGAATTCTATCTCTTTCATGCATCCTCTTTTGTAGAAATAGAAAGAAAGCAACAAGAGAATTATCGTCTCATAAAGTTTGCAATCTGATGAGCTACAGGTCTTCCTTTCAACCATTTCACACTTTGAGTTCCATGAAGTTCCTTTAGGAAATAAAAGAGTAAACACACAACCAGGGTTCCATACTTAAATGCATACTTTCTTTTTTAATCTCTCCATCAATTGTTACCTTAAAAAATCATAAAGATCATAGTCCATTCTTTTTTCAACCATTTCATATGACATATTGATTGTGATGATAGATATAGAGTTTTCTCTATTAGTGAAGTAGATTTTATAACCATTTTCCATTATTGGATGCCTCATAGCTATATTTCTAATGGGATTTATAACTATAGTTCTCTTATCATAAGGTGCACCAATTATTTCCATTACAACCTCATTCTTGATTGATTTTAGCATTGAAACAAGTCTAGTGGAGCATAGACATCTAACCTCTCTAATCACCTCATTTGTTATTGTTGTCACCTAGAAATGCACTCTATGCAAAGTTATAAAAACTGAGCTTTCTAGTGAAACATTGCATCACTCCAAGGCTATGGGTCACCTGAGATTTGAGTGAACCTCTAGAGAAGGCTGGCTTCCTTTGGGTATCACCTAAACTATTGATATTTGTGGGGTAAAGCGAGAAGAAATGCATACAAAATGAAACTATACTGAACTATTCCTATGGTGATACACCGAGTTGACAAGAAATTAGGAAAATGAAAATAGAAAGCAACCAAACTGAGAAAACTAGACTGCAGCTGCTTTACTTACTCAACATGACCACATTAGACTTATGCATCACTCTTGATAGGTTTGATCCATATACATATCTCAAGAAGGAAGAAACAAACTTCATAGCTTTGTGGTATGAATACAGATTGAGAGAAACACTGTTAAAGAAATACATACATAAGCTAACATACAAAAATGAAAGCGGTAAGAGCATTAATACTTGTTTTCAAGGTGAACTCTATTTTTGCATTCCATATTTCAGTTCAGTTACAAAACATACATTTAGTCGAGAAAGGATTAACAAAAATCACTAACTCTTCTGAGTGTGTAATCCAAACTAACTACAAAAAGGCAAAAAAAGACCTTATATATCAAAATGTGTCAGCCCCTTAGGGCTTACAAAAATATTCAGCCCTAGAAAGATCCCCCCACAGATCTTTTGATAGAATTAATGCAGAACCCCTGCGTTTCCATGACAGTGAAGAGTCATCCCTAGGGAATCCTTCTTCAGATATTTCACAGCTACCACATTCATTCTGATCCTAGCATCATGTCTTGTTTGAACCACCTTGACTGAATGCCTTGAATGCCCTAAGCTCATAATAGATACATGTTGCATTCACATCCTGTTGATGTTGTTCATCCTAGTCAGACTGCCATGGCTTGTCTTAGCGCCTCCTGGTTGGTCGAGTGTATTCCACACAGGCTCTGTAGGTGGTCAAAACTTTTTTGAAAAGAATCACATCTCGATCTCACTGATGCTATTATGTCCTCTGAATCCATCGGCATAGCATGTGACAGTCGATGAGAGTTCTATCGAGCTCACAAAGTCATACCGATTTTACTAGAGCCATCGGCAAGACAAAAAATTTTGCCAAGAGGTCTAGTGGGTATAACAAGTCACGTGGAGATCCATTTCTATTGCTAAGACCACCCTCATTTGGGAATACATCCCGTTGAAAGCCCCATCTCCTTTCTGAGTCTCCCTGAGCACAATATTCCTTTTCGCATGACTCCCATTGGTCAGGAAGACATCCCAACGAGGTCCAATAGTCATACTGATTTCTCCTTTGTCGCTAAGACCATGTGATGTCAGTAAGACATCACTCTGATAGTTAGGCGCTACATCAATAAAATTCATGTCAGGGAGACCTTTGCTAATGTCTCAAGAAGTCATCCTGCTGAGCTCCTTTCCTTCTATCGGCCAGACATCCTCATATCGGCAAGAACTTATGCCGATGTCAAGCTCCTTCGATGAGGTCTTTACTTTCTGGTCAATGAGACATCACCGAGTTGGGGAGACATCCACTGGTCAGTAAGAGGCTATGCTGAAGGCACTTTAGCTTGGCGAGGCCTCATTTCATCAGTCGATAGGAGACTATTAATGTCTCTCCGAATGCATTTTACCTTGCCGAGCTCCACATTCCTTTTGCCAATACATCATGAAGTCAAGAAGACATAATAGCAAGGATCAAATGTTGTACCGATACCTGTTTCTATCGCTGAGACCATACGATGTCAATAAGACATCCTGTAGAAGTCACCCACCTAAGTCAAAGAATCCATCCTCCACCAAGTCACTCACTTATTGGCAAGACATCATGAGTCGGGGAGACATCATCACTTCAGGGAAAACTCTGGGAAAAAACACAACACTATACCGAAGGCAATTCATGTCAGCAAGATCCCCTCAATTCACCAAGACATCACATAGAAACCCCTTCTCTTTGGAAAACTCCTTTTCATTTTGGAGGCTCCACAGGTCAGTGAGACCTTTGTCGATGACACTTTCTATGTCGCCAAGACTTCCTGGTGTCAGCAGGACCTCAGGGAAATATCTTCAACTGTTGGCAAGCCCTTTCATGTTCTGGTGAGGCCTCCCTTTGATCGGCAAGACTATCTCCGTTTGCCGAGACCTTTTGTTGAGCCCTTCGCCTCTTGCTGAGCTCTGATCTTGGTGAGACATTACGAGTCAGGGAGACCCTTCTCTGATGGTTGCTCCTTATGCTGATAGTGCCTCAACCCTATCATTGTCGGGGAGACCTCAATGGTTATCGAGACCTTTTGTCGAAAGACAACTCACGCCGATAGGATCCATGGTTTGAAGCACTCAGACCTAATGGAACCCCTACTAGTCGGCGAGACCTCAAGAATGTCCTGTCGACTTTCTCCTTATATGATTTTCATGCTGAATCTCCCTAGGGTAGTTTCTCCCACTGAGTTCCTAGTGACCTAGCAATAGATATAGAGTATTTTCCCTCATGTGAATGTTCCATTGGCCTCTGAAGATCTAACATATGATTATCTTGCCTGATTTAAACTATAGGTGAAATATAGGCAACAATTCTGGTGAGCTTTGTGGGATGTTTGCCTGCTAAACATGAGAACCAGTGGCTACAACTTGTCCATTGGGTATGGAGTCATTAGGAAGCTCAGAGAACAAATAAAAACATCAGTCGACACATGGTTGCAATTCGCATGACACTTATAGAACACAACAGATTGCTAAAATGACAAAACAAGAGAAAAGGAAAAGAACTATTTACTATGCTAAACAACACCCAGGGAAAGGAGAAAAACATAAAAACAAATGAGCCATAGTGCAAAAGCACTTATTGAAAACATAACACTTAGCTAATATATACAAAAGAGGAACTCCATCAAACTTGAAAATAGGGCTTAAGGTGTATCCCATTGACTGGGATAGGAAGTACTTCCCCTCCTATTATAGCTAGTTGATAAGCATTGTGTTCCTTGTAGTTTGTGACAATAAATGGACCGGTCCACATATTTTCAAACTTAGTGTGATGGCCAGGCCTGCTTTTAAGAACATCCCACCTAAGCATGAGGTCTCCCTCCTTAAAGTACTTTGTTGTATCCCTTTTGTCAAATGTATTCTTTGTCTAGAGCTGATGATACTCCAAAGTTTTCATTGCTCTGTCCCTTGATTCTTCAAGCTCCATGAGCTCTGCATACCTTACAGACATTGGGTCCTGTCCCTCAAGCATCTCCAACTGGTGAACAATTTCTAGAGTTGGAAGCTCCACGGATAGGGGTAATCTTGCCTCTTTGCCATAGACCAACATATATGCCAAATTACCAACAGACCTCTTAGGGATCACTTTTTCTGCCCAAAGTGCATTCTTTAAACTATTGTGCTAGGTCCTTTGATTATCCTCTATGGTTCTTTTAATGATCCAGATGAAGTTCTTATTTGTGCTTTCAGCTAAACCATTACCCTGAGGATAATAACTTGAGGAGGTGTTCAAATGAATGCCATGTTTGACAGCCTAATTAGTCAGTCTTAATCCCATGAATGCAAGAGCATTATCAGATATGATAGAGTCAGGGACTCCAAATCTAGTGATTATATCTTCATAGAAGCTCAAAATTGAAGACTCTTTTGCTTCTTTCAATGCAACCGCTTTTGTCCACCTTGTAAAATAATCAGTGGTTGTAAGTACCCACTTGTGACCAGCACTGGAAGGTGGATTTATTGGCCCAATGAAATTAATGCCCCATCTCATGAAGGGCTACTCCACTTGAATTGGATGTAGAGGCATAGCAGGAAGTTTTTCCTTTCCTAAAAACATAGCACATTTGATACACTTTCTTGACTAGGAATATGCATCTTTGAACAAGCTGGGCTAGTAGTAACCAGCTCTCATGATTTTCCAGGTAATAGTTCTGGAAGAAAAGTGACCTCCTACAACTCCATCATGAGATTCATGAAGTACCTTCTCAATTTGATGACTGTGAATGCATCTTAATAGGACACCATTCAGATCCTTCTTGAAAATAACATTGTTTAATAGTACATATGGTATGGACTACATTCTGAAGTATCTTCTTTTAGGTCTATTTAATCCTAATGGGCATTCACCAGTTTGTAGAAATTGGGTCATATCTTGAACCCAATTAGTTGTTCCCACAGGCACATCATCTTGAGCATTCTGAAATTCACTTGTATTAGCAAGCACAGTATCCTTTTCTAATTCAGTTTTATTGCTCAACCCTATAGCAAGCTGCTCACAAAGACCTTTACCTATAACTAGCTTGGTGATCTTAATATCTACATCATACTCCATGACCTTGGTGATCCATCCTACTCTTTTGTCATTCAAGTCTTTGTTAAAAAAAAATTCCTTCACACTTGAGTGGGCCACCAAAATATGAATCTTATTGTTTGACACTAAAGGCTTGAATTTCTTTAAGCTTCTAATCACATAGAGAACATGATTCTCAACAAATGAATACCTCTCTTCGTAGTTAGCAATTATTTGTCTAAAGAAAGCTATGGGATGTTCTAAATTGTCACTACTTTTCTATACCAACATAGCAGAGATTGAACTAGTGCTGCCAACAGCATACAAAAAGAAATCCTTGGAGAAATATGGATTTACCAACATCAGAGTTGATGCCAAAGCTTCCTTGATTTCTTTAAAACTGTTCTTGGCATATTTTTTCCAACTGAATTTTACGTTGTTTTTGAGCATGGCAGTCAAGGATTGTAATAGGTTTGCAACATCAGGGATGAACCTTCTCAGAAAGTTGATTTGGCCCAAGAAGCTCTACAGACCCTTCTTATGATTTGGTAATGGCAACTCAAGTATGGCTCTAACTCTTTTAGGGTCAATAGTAATTCCTTGCTTTGACACTATGTGTCCTAATAATTTCCCTTCATGAACAACAAAGATACTCTTTTTTGGATTAAGAGAGATACCAAACTCTCTGCATTTTTCAAAAACTTGCCTAAGATGTAACAAATGTTCATTAGCATTCTTGGAATAAACTGTAATATCATCTAGGTAAATCAGTATAATCTTGTTGATCAAACTTTGAAATTCCATGTTCATGGCACTCTGAAACATGGCACCAGCATTAGATAGACCAAAAGGCATCCTTTTGTATGCCATGATGCCCCACTTAGTTGTGAAAGTGGTTTTGAACTGATCCTCCTCTCTAACCAGCACTTGATTATAGCCCAAAAAACCATCCAACAAGGAAAATATTTCAAACCCAACAAATTCTTGTAAGATTTGTTCCATGGAGGGCAGTGGGTAGTGGTCTTTCAAAGATGATCGGTTAAGGTCCCTAAAATCTATGCAAAGTCTTATTTCACCACTTTTCTTCCTAACCGGCACAAGGTTAGAAACCCATGAAGTGTGTTTGATAGGAAAGACAATACCCCCCTCAACTAGTTTATTCAGCTCTTTAATCATCAAGGGCTCAAGCTTAGGATTCAAGGGCCTTTGCTTTTGCCTTACTAGCTTAGCATTAGGCTCCAACTCAATTGTATGCTGAGTGATATGGGGATCAAACCCTTTCAAATCTGAGTATTCCCAAGCAAAGACATCATGAAATTCTTGGCATAAAGCAACGAAAGCTTGTTTATCTTCATGTGAACAAATTTTTCCTATCTTAAGAAGTTTAGCTTTGAAAATCTCCAGTTCTTCATAATGTTCTTCTTTCATTTGCAAGCCAACTTTACCCTTTTTAAGTTGATCATCAGTGCTGAAAATTGAATCTAAGGTAACAAGGCCTTTGGGAAACTTATTTGTCCTTAGATGGATGACTTGATCACCATACTGCTGCCTAAGTTTTGCTTCATTCACCATGGAGAACTAACCTTCTTCGAGCAAAAAGGAAAGAATATGTTCATCACTGTCAAAAAATTTCCAGTGAATGTTGTTGTCAGGAATTGATGGTCTGACTACAACCTTCACATACAGCTGCACTTTCTCTTTTCTAATGTCACCTGGAATATCAAATTGTGCTCCTATGGCTGCAAGCCTATCAACATGCTTGTTCTGATTTCTTGGGATAGACACTAAGTTAAAGGCATCAAAATATTTGAGCATGTCCCACACTCTATTTATATAAGACTTTAATGTGTCATTTTTAGCAACATTCAGGCCCCTTACTTGATTAACAATTAATTCATTGTCCCCATAAACTTTCAAGCTAGTTATTCCTCTCTTCCTTGCCCACTCTAGACCTTGAACAAGGCCCTCATATTCAGCATTGTTATTGGAGCATGCAAAAGAAAAATAGAACATAGAGTAGTACCTATCACCTTGTGGAGAAATCAACATTGCACCTCCTCCTGCCCCATTCTTACTTCTAGAACCATCGAAGAACATCTCCCAAAGTCCATTTAGTGGTTACAACAATTGATTTGCATCTTTCTCCAAGTTTGGAATCTCTGTGTCAGGCTCAAGAATGACATAGTTTCCCATACCAGCATCTTGAATGAGGTCCTCAGGACTATCCAATACATTCTCAACTACCCATTCATGCAGTAGAACATCAGGAACAACTTTTGATTGGAGTTCTTGAGCAGCAGCTAGTTCATTGTCAAAAAGAACAACACAATTTGTGTCTATAGTAGTAGGAACAACATTAAAGGGACTTGGGCTATATGGCTCAATGTGATCCTTAACCAATCTCTTAGATTTAATGGTAACCTTGGTTTTGTATCTTATTCTAAATAGCATATGTGACCAATCAGCTGATACGTAACCACCTATCTTGGTTGTAAAGTCTCTAGATAAACACAAGGAAAAGAAAGGTGGGAGGTCTATGACACATATGTCTTGAGGAAGTAAAAAATTTGGACAAGCATGGAGGGTGAGATTTAAATCCTTGATAATACCCAAAGTATTAACTGAAGTACCATCCAATTAGATCACTCCCTTCTCTAAAGGTTGGTATTTTAGTCCAAGTTTGTCAGCAATCTATTTTGGCATCACGAAGCTGCTAGCTCCGCTATCTACCATATAGTTATGAACTAACTTATCACCAATAATCACTGACATGTAGAAAGGAGGTGGTTTAACTCCTTTTTCAGTCTCCATGCAAGGCTGTTGATCATTTCCCTAAGAATTATTGTTAACAAAGCTCTAGCCTAACCTATTAGGTGCTCGAATTCATCAAACATTTTCAAACTTGATAGGGTTAACTATAACATATCCTTTTGACCTAGGATGGATAATGAGTCCCACATGGACATTGTAACATTAATTTTTCTCATACTATCAAGGATATTATAAGGTACAATTGGATTTTCTTTAGGATGTACCTTTAAACTAGTATGATCAGCTTGCGGGTGTGACTACTCCTTGTCTGGGAGTTGCTGATTTCTTTGCCAAATAGGAGCCACTCGAGATGTAGATGGTTCTACAGTTGTTTCCTTTCCTTTGTCAGCCACTTGACTAAGCTCAAAAGCTCTCTTCTTTGCCTTAGTGTTAGCTGCAACTAGAGAACTATCTTCATTCAACCCACAGAACTCTTGACCTTGCCAATTAATCAGGGTTGTATCATTGCTAAATTGGTCCTGGTGTTGTGAAGATGCATCATTGCATGCACTCTACTATGAACTTGAAGAATTATGTACCATAAGTGCCTGATTGATTAGTCCATTTGAGCAAGTGGCTTGATTATGAGGTTGGTTACAAGGGTAACACCACTCATAGTCTGCTGCTAAGTTGTTTTGGATAGGAACCAACTCCTTGGTTGCACTAACAGGGGCTGGAGCATAGGCCTGAAAAGGCCTTGTGTTCATACTCTATCTTGGGCCTTGATAATTGCCCTAATACTGCTATCTATTCCCTTGGAATTGTTGTTGCTGACCTTGGAAGGGCTAACTTGAGGCCTGACTTTGCTATTGATAAGGCCTAGAATAGGATTGTTGTTTCTCCAAGTGCACCAACTTGTTACCAAAATTTTGTAAAAGACTTTTGCTCTCTTGTAACTACTGTGATGAACTTGAAGCAACACTTTCTTGTTTATCAATGGTCGGAACAATAGCTGGCAGCATTGGTACAACTGGTAGAGGTGTGAAAGGAGGTATTTGCAAAGGGATGTTTGCATAAATCTCTAGAAATATAGGCATTGGTGGCCTAGGAGCAAGTTTTTCAGCTTGTATTAAGTTGTTCTCCGCTCCAATTGCTATTTCGAAAGCATCTAGCAAGGATACTCCTCCCATTAATTGTATCATGGCAAATATGTCGTTGTTCAGAGCCCTCAAAAAATACAAAAATGCGTATTCTAGAGGTGGCCTCATCGTTGCAGGGATCCTATCCCAAGTTCTCTAAAATCTAAAGTTGAAATCATTCATCTGCTCTTGTGGAGCCCTCTTAATTGTAGTCAATTGCTCCAGTAGAGACAAGTTGTCAGACCTATCTTGGAATTGCTTATGCAACTTATCTCCAAATTCGTCCCATGTTACAATTGAACTGACTGGTAGGCTCCTATACCACTGCACAACTCTTCCTTTCAGTGAAGTAGCTAGTAGTCTCACTGCAATGTCCTCTTGGGTTATGTGGTGGACTCCACATAACAAAGCCACATCTCTCATATGTTTAATGGGAGTAGTTTGGTCTTCTCCTGTGAAAGTTGGCAGACTCTTCAAGGCTGCCATTGGAATATCATTGTGTTGTGCCAAGTTCAAAGGACTCCCTCTATTGAAAGTGACAAAGGGTTGATTCCTTGGAGCAGCCATTGGAGGTATCTGAAGTGGATTTGTTGGTGCAACAAAATGAGACCCTATAGGTGGAGGAGTGGATTAAGTTCTTCTGGAATAGATAATTGTTGTTCCTCGCCTTTCCTCTACTCTGCCTTGTCTTCTTGGCGATTATAGTTGCAAGTATTCAAAAGGGCCTGAGCTACTTCTTGTTCAAACTCTTTTCATAAACTGTAGAATGCATTGATTTCTGGAGTTCTTCCTCTTTGTAGAGTTGCCAAGTATGCAAAAAGGCTTGTATAAAGTCTGTAATTCACTGGCTGCATACCAAACTAGCAGTTCAATCTAGTTCACTATCTCACCAAACGTGCTATAAACTGTTGTCACCTAGAAATGCACCCTATGCAAAGTTATAAAAACTAAGCTTTCTAGTGAAACATTGGATCACTCCAAGGCTATGGGTCACCTGAGACTGGAGTGAACCTCCAGAGAAGGTCGGCTTCCTTTGGGTATCAACTAAACTATTGATCTTTGTGGGCTAAAGGGAGAAGAAATGCATACAAAATCAAACTATATTTAACTATTCCTATGGTGATACACCGAGTTGATAAGAAATCAGAAAAATGAAAATAGAAAGCAACCACACTGAGAAAACTAGATTACAGCTACTTTACTTACTCAACATAAACCCATTAGACTTATGCATCACTCTTGACAGGTTTGATCCATATACATATCTCAAGAAGGAAGAAACAAACTTCATAGCTTTGTGGTATGAATACAGATTGAGAGAAACACTGTTAAAGAAATACATACATAAGCTAACATACAGAAATGAGAGTGGTAAGAGCATTAATACTTGTTTTCAAGGTGAACTCTATTTTTGCATTCCCAATTTCAATTGAGTTACAAAACATACATTTAGTCGAGAAAGGATTGACAAAAATCACTAAATCTTTCAAGTGTATAATCTGAACTGACTACAAAAAGGAAAAAAAAACCTTATATATCAAAATGTGTCAACCCCTTAGGGCTTACAAAAATATCTAGCCCTAGAAAGATCCCCCCATGGATGTTTTGACATAATTAATGCAGAACCCCTGCGTGTCCATGATGGTGAAGAGTCATCCCCGAGGAAGCCTTCTTCAGATATTTCATAGCTACCACATTCATTTTGATCTTGGCATGGTGTCCTGTTTGAACCACCTTAGTTGAATGCCTTGAATACCCTGAGCTCAGAATAGATACGCATTGCATTCACATCCTGCTGACGTTGTTCAACCTGGTCAGTCTGTCATGGCTCGTCTCAGCGCCTCCTGGTTGGTCGAGCATATTCCACGCAGGCTCTGTAGGCGGTAAAAATCTTTTGAAAAGAATCACATCTCAGTGAGACACTAAAAGTGTCTCACCAATGCGATTATGTCCTCTGAATCCATCAACATAGCATGTGACAGTCAATGAGAGTTCTATCGAGCTTGCAAAGTCATACCGATTTTACTGGAGCCATCAGCAAGACACTGTTTATCACCAAGAGGTCTAGCGGGTTTAACAAGTCATGTGGAGATCACTTTCTATCGCTGAGACCACCCTCATTTGGGAAGACATCCTGTCAAAAGCCCCATCTCCTTTCTGAGTCTCCCCGAGCACAATATTCTTTTCGTCGTGACTCCCATTGGTCAGGAAGACATCCCGGGGAGTTCCAACAGTCATATCAATTTCTCCTCTATCGCTGAGACAACATGATGTTGGTAAGACATCACTTTGACAGTCAAGCGCTACATCGATAAAATTCATGTCAGTGAGTCCTTTACTGATGTCCCTAGAAGTCATCCCGTTGAGCTCCTTTCCTTCTATTGGCTAGACATCCTCATATCAGCAAGACCTTATGCCGATGTCAAGCTCCTTCGGCGAGGTGTTTACTTTCTGGTCGGTGAGACATCACTAAGACATGGAGACATCCACTGGTTAGTAAGAGGTTGTGTCGAAGGCACTTTAGCTTGGCAAGGCCTCATTTCATTAGTTGGCAGGAGACTATTAGTGTCTCTTCGAATGCATTTTACATTGTTGAGCTCCACATTCCTTTTGCCAAGACATCATGAAGTCAAGAAGACACCATAGCGAGGATCAAACGTTGTACCGATACATACTTCTATCTCTGAGACCATACGATGTTGGTAAGACATCCTACCAAAGGCACCCACCTAAGCTAAAGAATCCATACTCCTCCAAGTTGCTCAATTATCATAAAGAAATCATGAGTCAGGGAGACATCGTCACTTTGGGGAAACCTCAGGGCAAAAACACAACACTGTACCAAAGGAAATTCATGTCGGCAAGATCCCCTCAGTTTGCCAAGAAATCATGTAGAAACCCCTTCCCTTTGGGGAACTCCTTTTCATTTTGGAGGCTGCATGGGTTGGTGAGACCTTTGTCGGTGACACTTTCTATATCGCCAATACTTCTCTATGTCGGCAGGACCTCAGGGCAATATCTTCAACTGTTGGTGAGACCTTTCATGTTTTGGTGAAGCCTCCCTTTGATTAGCAAGACCGTCTCCATTCACCGAGACCTTTTTTCAAGCCCTTCACCTCTTGCCGAGCTCTGATCTTGGCAAGACAATATGAGTCAGGGAGACCCTTCTCTGATGGTTTCTCCTTATGCCGATAGTGCCTCAACCCTATCGTTGTTGGGGAGACTTCAATGGTCACTGAGACCTTTTGTCAAAAGACAACTCATGCCGATAGGATCCCTGGTTTGAAGCACTTGGACCTAATGGAACCCCTGCTAGTCAGCGAGACCTTAGGAATGTCCTACAGACTTTCTCCTTACATGATTTTCATGTCGAATCTCCCTAGAGCAGTTTCTCCCATTGAGTTCCCCGTGACCCAGCAACAGATGTAGAGTCTTTGCCCTCGTGTGAAAATGTTCCATTGGCCTCTGAAGATCTAACATATGATTATCCTGTCTGATTTAAGCTGTGGGTGAAATATATGCAACATTTATCATTCTAGGAATGTTAGTCCAAAAAATTTATCATGATTTCCACTTAATTCCATCCTAACCCATATGTAATTGTTACCAATTTTCTCCTTAGCTCAATTGGAGGAGCTAGCTAAATGTTATCACATCATAAGGTGGAATTGCACTTAGGTTCAAATGTTGTTTTATCATTATTCATTGAGTAATAGTTATGCATTTTAAAGAAGAAATGGAGTTTTCAGAATTCCATTCAGATGTTCCAGAAATGCCAGAAATACAAAATTGAACAAAAGAGCAAAATAGCATTTGAAATGCTTTCATTTATTTTGTAACTAACTCATATTTTTACAAGGCTTCATTTGATTTCATAATCAGAATGATATTACAACATTTCATGAAAATTCATTTTCTTTTCAATTGAATAGTAGAATTGAAATCAAATATCCACATAAGCCATGGATGTAACTATTACAATACATTTCTAATAGCACATTACACTACTGAAGATGTAGAAAGTAAAACACATATGTGACGACATAATCATCATTGCATGATTATCGACGTTTGATGCCGAATGGTGCACCTTGCCTTCTTGAGCTCTGTTGACCTATAAGAGGAAAAGAGGGGTGTCAGTGGCTCCGATTATGATGTAACTTATATGGAGTACCCACAATAGTACATCCTACTATTAACCATGCATTGAAACAATCAATCCAATCAAGTGCAGTATGAAAGAAATGAGCTGGAGGAGAGATAACAATATCATGATCATCAGGTTCTATTTTTTATGCTAACATTGTTTGTTTCCTTGTGCAGGGATAGGAAAAATCATGAAGCTGAACATTTTTCAAAGACCAAGCATGTGGAGGAAAATGGTCTCCCACAAGGGTAGAGCTCAGCATGCTGCCCTATTCATTAACGGGCTGATTTTAAAGATACATTATCATGTTCATGAAGAGAAATGAAATACAACTGAAAGAGTAAAAACAAATTTATCCATCGAGCAACTAAACCAACTATGCATTCATAACAATCAGGTTTATTTTCTGAAGGCTACAGGTGAACAGTGAGTTTAGTTCACTAAATGAATTTAACTGAGTACATTTACATCAAATATTGTTGAATAAGTTCATGTTCTATGTTGATTGTAATCATATGTCATGCAAGTTTTAGTTCATCAATTCTTTCTCTTTACAGTCAAGGATAGTGAACAAGCATACATTATGCCTTAATGTTTTGTTTTAACTTTTATCACGAAAAAGAATAGATTTTGAAAGTAGATTGATAAGTAGAACATAAAAATGCATAAAGAGTACCATGTTGCCCAAAAGTACAAAATGCAGACAGTGCATTCAAATGACAAATGATAGCCACTTCTATTTTAACAGTTTTATTCCAGAATGGTGCTTCTGAGGCTTTAGATATGCATAGGAATTGGTGAGTAGAGGTGCTTCATGGTGTTGCAATGTTCAATCTAAGCCTCTACATAAAGTCTAAGAGTAGAAAGAAATGTCGTTGTATGGTAAGATCAAAGATTTCGAAAGGAGAACATTTCTGAGTGCAAAGGAAACTAACTTGATATAGTAGCAAGCATCAGTGATATAGTACCTAGATATGGGGTACTGGTTAATGAAAAGCTACAGCAAGGACAACTAACTCAGTTCAGTTGGGTGATGCTTCAAATAGGGTCATGTATCAATGTTCAAGGTGAGGGAGCAATCACTATATGTTCAAATTTTTTTCAGCTAGGCACACTTGAATAGAGTTGTCAAAATCAGACTTTGGAAGGCACGAGAGGAATCTTTAGATGCAGATATGTGGAAGCCTGAGGAATATCAAGTTTTAATGCAATGCAACATAGGAGAATGCAATATGACATGATCATTTCATAATGCTCCATAAGGTGTTAATCATGTACAGAAAAGGGTCAAGTAAGGTGTAGTCCATAAAGTGATGCAATGTCTCAATTTAAAAAAATCTTTATGGAGTTCAAGAATAGAGGGTAGAAGTTGTTGTGTCAAAAGTTGAGAGAAATCAAAAGACACTGTTGTGCATACAAATTATAGGCATGGAAATAATATGCATTAAGAGGTCATCCTTTCCTTAATAGATAAACATAGAATCTTGCTGGAAGTAAGAAGCTCAAATGCCTTAAAATCCTAGTTATCATGATAGGATGAAATGCAGGAATTGGAGAGGAGTCGAGATCAGCTTTAATAACCAATGCCAAGTATGAGTTTCTTTGCAACTAAAGTGTAAAGGGTCACCTAATGGTCAAGTCCCTAAACTAAGTTTGGATAAATGCACAGATTTATGTTTCTCTCATAGGGATCTTTATTTTTGTGGACAAATGTCATGACAAATAGCATCAGTAATGCAATGGTGAAGTGTTCTTTTCTTTAAGTGCAGAATGCTAAGGAAGTTAAAAGTGAAAACAAATATTCAAGACATTCTTTTGTTATAGAAATTCAGAGAGATCACTGGTTATTTGAGTGGAACCCTTAAGAGTAAATGCGAAAGGAAATACAAAATTTTATCATTTTTTAATCATCGATAAGGGTTTTCTTTTTTCAAATAACAAAGCAGTTTTTCTATCATTCCAGCTGAATTCTTTGTGTGAATTAACAAGTACCAGTGAAGTTTTATTCTTGGGTTAGGGTTCAGAGTATATAAAGCATGTATTTTTCTATTTTATATGTTACCTAGGTGCAGGTCTGTTAAATAAATGGCAAGAATAAATGCAAAGTATGGATGGTCGAGCTCTTCCAGGAAATAAGAATATGTGCATTTTTCTTTGAAAATTTCCCATACCCATATCATTATTTTATTTCAGAAGTCCAAAATAAGCCACTGGTTGTTCTGGGTCGAGCCATATGGTAAGATCATACAAATAAATTTGTGATTTTGAATCTGTGGTACCCAATTCGAGGTCGGCTTTCGAATATACAGAAAATATAGTTCTCTTTTGAAATTTCAAATACCCACATGTGGGTTTGTTTTCAAAGAACAGAAAATGCACTAATCATGACAACCCATGTGAAGATTTCTTAACTGAATAGAGAAATTACAATCTTTTTCAAATTTCAAATACCCACAAGTAGATAAACACTCAGAAAGGCATAAAGAGGAGTTTGTTGTTTTGGGTCAAGCCTAAAGTTCAAGAGAATTCTTCCTACAGTGCGCATTTGGCACGACCTGATATGGCCAAAATCCATGAGTAGAAAAGGAACCCTCTAAGTCTCTAGGGAACCAAAGAAAGCAAAGAGGAATTACCAGTTCGAGGCCGAAGTAAGCACTCTAGCCATGGCCAAGTCTTTGAGATGGAGTCCAAAAGGAAAGTTTTCGAGCCTTTAGAAGATAGCCTAGCTCTCAATGTGGGTTGAGAGCACAACAATGGTGGATGTGAGAACAAAAAATGCAAGATAAGAGATATTAGAGTGTGTTAGCCGCGACCATAAGGCCATAATGAGCATAAATGAAACCACCAAAATTAACTTACCCTATGCACAAAGGAAAAAGCATAACCCGAGAGCTCTCTCATGGAGCCTTCAATGAAGCTCGAGCTCATGATGGCATGGAGGAGCAAAGGAAAGAAAAAATCAAAGAATAAGTTCATACAGGTCACGGCCTTAAGGCCTTTTGGGTAATCAATAATGAAGTGAAGGAACTTTGATACAGACGGAACAAAGCTTACCCACTAAGGAGCTCATCTTTCTGAAGGAGTGATGATGATTTCCAAGGCACACGAGCTCGAATTCGACATAATCATGGCAGCATATTCTTCTAGTCAGAGCTCTTTCTTTCAAACTCACGGGTGCAAAATGAAATCATGATTAGGGTTTGGCATTCTTTTCTCATGCCCTAATTCGAGCTATACCATAAGCATCCAGAAGGTTCGGTCAATGCACATGTCAAATTTTGAATGGAGGCTGAAATTCATAATGTTTTCATTGTGACTTTATTAAAATCTGAGTTTAATACTTAGGTGGGGTCCGAGTTTCTTTGTTAGGTCGAAGGTTAAGTCTTTTAGACTTATTTCTTTCCTTAGTGATTTATGAAACTTGAATATGGGTTATGATTATTGTTTGATGTGAAATGATGTGAAGATGATAGTAGAGCCTTATGACCTAGGGTTAGGGTTTGGTGATTATACACTTAGAGTTCTTATTTTAGTTGATTTTAGAGAAATCAATGAAGATTGAAGATATGAAAGAGGATAATTATGTAATGTTTTTTATGATTTTTGAAGAAAATCAAAATATTGTAATGGAGAAATAAGGAGCTTTTCTTTTTTTGCAAAAGATTTTCAATCTTTAATTGCAAAAATAAATTAATTTTGCAAATTTACATCTTGTAAAGCAGAATCATAAAGTGATATTCTATAAATGGCTTTGTGTTTTCTTGCTATTTTTAGCAGATTTTTGTTGACTTTTACTCTTGGTTGGATTTCAAACCTATCTTGGAGAGATAAGGTTTTTTCTGAGCTGTTAAAGAAAATCTAGCCTATTTTTAGAGGCTTGACAGTGTGATCATAAAAGCAGTATGCCTTTTTCTACTTTTCGGCAGTTTTTTGAGGCCGTTTGAAGCCTTTTTTCCTTGAGATTTTTCTAAGCTCAAATTAGGGTTTCTTGAGAGTTCTTTTCAAAGACTTAGTCTTTCTACTCTCCTCTCTCAGTAGTTCAGATCAGAGTTCCTGCTCATACACAATTTTTTGAGTTTGCGAATAGAATATTGTACTCAGTTTCATATTATGGCATTCTCCTTTAGTTGAATAAAGACATCATTCCTACTTCTCATTTTTGTGTCCATTTGCAGTTTTAGTTTGATTTTATCTTGTGATTTCTATTTAAAGAATCCTTGTTTTGTCCTTAAACTATAATTATTAATGTAGAAAGTTCAAAAATATAGGTTGCATATTGTGCTTCAAGTTGAGTCTTCATGCAAATAATTTATGTATCAATTGTTCTTAAGAAGTGAAATATTGCATCTTTCTGAAAACTATTTGTGAGGAAGAGATCATAACCGTCATTAAATCATTATTAGGTTCGGAAAGTCATCTGTTTGAAATAGGTTTTTATGTTCAGTCATCTTTTATCCCTTTCCTTAGAGGCTATTTTTAGAATAGAATTCATCACTCAGAGAACCAGCTCACTCTGGAGATTCCTTCTTCATTCAAATCACCCACATCTGAAGAAGGTTTCCATGTTTTAGTAGTTTGTTGAATATTGCATTCAGCAGGGTGCAAAACTATTGATAACAGTTTTTGGCATGCCCTATGGGACTTTGAAAGCTACTTTCAGAGGAATTTTTAATATTTTAGTTTGTTGTTTGGTATATGTAGTAGATTTTTCAGCCTTCTGGAGGCTATCAATATACCTGGCAACTCCAATTTTATTTTCTGTATGCTAGTGCAGCCAGTGCATGAGAAATATTCAAACAAGATCAAATTTAGCACCCTTCAAGTATCAAGAGTTGTACCCATCACGAAGAAGAGGTAGGACAACAAGAAGGCTTTTTGAAACCCCTGTGAGATCAAAGTCAACACCTCCTATTCTTGGTGGCTTAGTTTTGTCACCTGGTGTACCAGTTCCAATCTCACAAGTACCACCAATGGCAGCATCGTCGAGGCAGCACCTGTTTGCACCCTTTAATGGAGATAGTCCATTAGATATTGCTCAACATGATGATATTCTAGTTGCGGCCCTTTGAGGACTACCATTTTTCACCGGAGAGGATTACACTACACCAATCGAGCACATCCATGACATGGCCATGCTATGCTCGGTGTACAATATCATGTAGGAGAATGTTGCTCTAAGGCTGTTAGCTACATCACTTAAGGGAAAAGCGGTGCCATGGTTCAGAGGTCTTGCTGCAAATTCAATCACAACATGGGATGCTCTAGGTAATGGTCTATACCAACATTTTGTTGATAAATCTGACAATTTATCTTTATTAGAGTAGTTGAGCACCATTCAAAGGGTGCCACACGAACACTTGGAAGACTTTAATTATCGATTCCAAAGAACCTAGGATAAAATCCTGACAACGGTAAAGCCCTTACTGACACATGCATTTCTATTTTATTTAAAAGCTTGAAATAGCAAGATTGTTGTTATGACTTAGTCTATGGGTGGTCTAACGCTTCCTAACGCTTATAATATTGCCACTAACACTGAAAATTGCCTCATTCAAGTTGGATACATAGCTCCTAGACCTCATATGCCCTTGTTTCTAGAAATATAGCCACCTATTCCTACTGCTATACCTCCCTTGGCTGCTGTCCCACCAGTTCCAGCAATAGGATATCATAATACAACCCAAGAGGTCACTACCCCAGCCCCAAATCTAGAGATGCAAGAGCTAAAGAGCATACTAAAAACCTTCAGGAATGAACTCGTGACTATTAAGAAGCACGTTGGCTAAGAACATAAGCCTTATCAAGCTCCCTACCAACAAAACCAACAAAATAGACTTTAACCCTCGGCCATTCCAGCCATACAACCTGAATGCAGCCAGTTCATCAAAGGAACTTGTGCCACAAAATAATGTTTCCCGGGATTGTGGTTGGTGTTACCTGTGCAATCAACCCCATAACCAATCAGTGTACGCCAACAGAGTGAGAAATCAGGCTTTAATGGTGCAGAATGTATATGCTATTCCAGAGAATGTTACAAATCAGAATCAAGAACAACAAGATAATGTAGAAGTCACCTTGCCGAACTGGCAAAGCTCTGAATTCTGTGGCATGAATGGCCAAGATCAGCAAGGTTCTCCTATTTTGGCTAATACCAGATCTAAAAATTGAGCTATGGATCTAGGACAGCAAGCTGGAAGTGCACAACAGTAGCCCTCAATTGGTAAGTAGCCTATTTTATCAGAGGTTAACGTTGCCACATAGCCTAAAATGCATATTCTACAAAGAGGGCAGGAGATACCTAATAAGGAGCTGTCAAAAACACATTCTCGGCCTATGCAGAAGCAAAATGAAGCTACTGTTACAAAAAACCAGTAGAAGGTAAATGTTTCATCCTTTAATATTGTTGAGCATCTCAAGAAAACTATTGTCAATATGTCAATATTAGATGCTCTATAGCTTCCAAGGCAGAAAAGTTTGCTGCATAGTGCTTTGGCTAAGTTATCTATTTCTGACAATGCTGGTCAAGGAGTTGTGAAGGTTGTAATGGCTAATGACCTAGAGGAGAAAAGTGGGCAGAAAGCAAAAGAGGTAAAACCCCCTCCATTTTACTTAAGTCTGATCATAGGTGATAAAATTGTGCATAATTGTATGGTAGACTCTGGTGCCAGTAGTTCAATCATGCCTAAGAGTTTAGCTGAAAAATTAGGTATTGTTTATGAGCCTAATCCTTAGAAAGGCGTAGTGTAATTAGATGGATCTATTGTTAAGACTGCTAGTATTATTAAAAATTTAACCCTTACCTTGCATGCATCCCCAAGTTTCGCTATTCATCAGGATATTCATGTCATAGACTTACCGCCGCACTTTTCCATTTATCTATCAAAGGATTTTACAGCCAAGTTAGGTGGGTTTTTGTCTTCTGATTGGTCTCATCTATTTTTTAGAACAAGGTATGGTACGAAAGTGACCATAAAGTCTGACCCTCTTGCCAAAGACCATATTGAACCATACTCCCCAAGCCCTAAAAACTCTAATCTCTATGCCGCCTCTGCAATGGAGGAGAAAACCATGACCTCAGACTGTAGCACCTAGTTAGACTACATCAGTCTCGATGAATGGGCAGCCAAAGATCATGAGCTTGATCTATTTCATAACATAGATGAGGTAGGATTAGGAGTCTATATGATTCAAGAGTCTGATTGCCACATGCCTAATCTTTGTAAAGAGGATGAACTATCTGTAGGAAAAAATAATGAGCTTTGGAAGCTCTATTTCGATGGTTCGAGGAGCAGTACTGGTGCTAGGGGTGGAGCCATGTTGATATCACCCGAAGGAGATAAGTATTTTTTAGCTTGTAGATTTGCTTTTAGCTATTCAAATAATACAACTGAGTACGAAGTGCTGGTACATGGCCTTGAGTGGGCCCACAAACGAGGTATTAAATGCTTGCAAGTTTATGGTGATTCTGAGTTAGTTGTGAATCAGGTCAAAAATTTAAATGCTGCTAAGAATTATTTTCTTAAGAAATACAAGCATCGTGTATGGGATTTAATGGAGGATTTTAATGCTTTTAATATCTTGTCGATTCCTTAAAATCAAAATAAGCATGTTGACAGGCTCGCTGCCATAGGAGCCCAATTTGACATTCCCAAAGAGATTCATAAGGTAGAAGCACGTCAGTATGTGAAGATAGTGGTCATACCTTCTGTACCTGACAATAATGTGAGCTGGCTAGTTTTTGACAGTGATGAGAAAATCATGAATTTTCTTATTGGTAAAGCTGAGTTCGTAGATGGAAATCAGCAAAAATGGCAGCAGCAGTATGAGGACCAGATTGTGCAATTAAAAACAAATAAGCTGCCAAAGGGATTAGTAACATTGGAATCAGTGTTTAACTCAGATGATCAAATGAGAAAGGACAAGTGCAGCTTGATAGTTAAAGAAGAGCATTATACAGCCACCGAGATCTTCAAGGGAAAACTTCTCAAGCTGGGTAAGGTATGCAGTCAAGAGGAACAGTAAGCATTTATTCTGCTATGTCAGAAATATAGTGATGTTTTTGCTTGGGAATACAAGGATTTAAGAGGCTTTAACCCTGAACTCGCCCAGCATACCATCGAGCTTGAACCTGATACAAAACCAGTAAGGCAGAAGCAAAGACCACTTAATTCTAAGTTGGAGCACCTTATGAAGGCTGAACTGAATAAACTAATTGAAAGTGGTATTATTTTCCCTATCAAGCACACCTCTTGGGTGTCAAATTTAGTGCCAATCAGGAAGAAGAGTGGAGAAATTAGGCTTTGTGTCAATTTCTGAGATTTGAATAGAGCATCATTGAAGGACCATTATCCGCTCCCTTCCATGGAGAAAATTTTACAAGTAGTTTTTGGTTCTAAAAGATTTTCTTTGTTAGATGGCTACTCAGGTTATAACAAGGTTTTGGATAAGCAAGAGGATAAGTTCAAAATAGTGTTTACAACCAAGTGGGAAATGATGGCCTACAAGAAGATGCCTTTTGGCTTATCAAATATTGGAGCTACTTTCCAGTGTGCTATGTATATGGCCTTTAATGGCTTTATGAACAAGTTTGTCCTGGTATATTTAGATGATATTATTGTCTTTTCTAGAAATGCTAATGAACACTTGGATCATTTGGAACAACTTTTTCAGAGGTGCAGAGAGTTCAGAGTGTCTCTCAATCCAAAGAAGTGTATATTTTCAATGCACGAAGGAAAACTTCTTGGACACATTGTCTCAAAGCAAGGTATTTCAATTGATCCTGAAAGAGTTTTTGCAATTCTTGAATTGCCATTACCAACTCACAAGAAAGGCTTGCAAAGCTTTCTTGGGAGGATAAATTTCATAAGGAGGTTCATACCAAATATCGTAGCCTTGCTGCAACCTCTCACTTTTATGTTGAAGAAGAATATGCCATTCAGCTAGACCAAGGAAGGTAAGAGGAGCTTCGAGCAGATCAAAGAAGTGCTCGCAGCCACTCCTACTCTCATTAATCCAAAATTTGACAAAGACTTTGTTTTATATGCTTTTGGAGGAGTTGATATAGTTTTGGCTATGTTATGTTAGCAAAATGATGAAGGCTTGGAGCAGCCTGTTGCATTTTTTAGCCAAGTTTTGCATGATTACAAGGTAAAATACTCTTTTGTTGAGAAACATGTTTTTGTTGTTGTAAGAAGTTTGAATAAATTTAGACACATGTTGTCCAACAACAAGATTCATTTATTAGTAGCTCATTCAACTGTTAAAGACTTTCTGCTTAACAAGGATATTAATGATAAGCATGTTGGTTGGATCACTAAAGTAATGGAGTTTAATGTTGATATAAAAGTAACCAAGCTCATTAGAGGCAAAGGTTTGTGTGAATAGATTGCTGAAAGTGAGGGCAGCAGCTTAAAAGAGGCTACAAATATAAAAAGTAGTCTTAAATAATGATGTTCTGAGTGCTGTTCGAGCACCCCCTGCTACGTGGTTGCAGCAAATGATACATTATCTGCAAACTGGTCAATGCCCCAAAGGACTAGACAGAGAAAAAAAAAGGTATTACAGATTACAAGCCATCCCTTATGCAATCATTGATGGTGTTCTTTATAGGAGAGATTTTCAGGGTGTCTTATTACATTGTATTCAGCTTGATCAAGTTGACAAGCTACTAGTAGAGTTTCATGATGGACCTTCAGGAGGTCATTTTGCTACAAGGACTACAACTCTGAAGATTATGAGGGCTAGTTATTACTGGCCAGATTTATTTAAAAATGCTATTGCATGGGTCAGAAAGTGTGAGAAATGTGCTTTATTTGCTGGTAAATAGAGGCTTGCACCACTGCCCCTGCATCCAATTCAGGTAGAACATCCCTTTGCTAAGTGGGGCTTAGATTTTATTGGCCCTATAAACCCGCCTTCGAGTGTAGGTCATAAGTGGATTCTTATTGCCACAAATTATTTTACAAAGTGGACCAAAGTTGTTGCTTTAAACGAAGCAAACGAGACTTCAGTGCTTAATTTCTATCAAGATCTCATATCAAGATTTGGTGTTCCAGATTCAATCATTTCAGATAATGGCTTAGCTTTCATAGGATTGAAGATTTCAGATTGGTCTGTCAGAAATAACATCTATTTGAACACGTCATCAAATTATTATCTGCAAGGTAATGGACAGGCGGAATCCACAAATAAGAATCTGATTCAGATAATCAAGAAGATTGTTGAAGATAATCAGAGAACGTGGCACGAAAAGCTAAAGCTAGCCCTTTGGGATGACAAAATAACTCCTAAAAGAGCCACTGGTTGTTCACCTTTTACTTTGACTTATGGCAAAGAAGCTAAGTTGCCTATTTCAATTGAATTACCAACATTGAGTTATGTTAAATAATTAGAGTTGTTGAATGAACAACCTCTTGAAGTGAGGTTTGCATAGCTGGTTGAGCTCGAGGAAAATAGAAAAGAAGCTCTCAAACAGCTGGAAATACATCAGGCTCAAATAAAGAATACTTTTGACAAGAGGGCGAAGCCTCGTGATTTCATTGTTAGAGATCTAGTTTTCAAGTGGAATGAATTCAAAAGTAGACCTAGACGACATTCCAAGTTTGATGCAATGTGGGATGGGCCTTATGTGATCATGGAATGCAAGGAGTACAATGCATTCCAACTTTCCAAAATGATTGGTGAGGTATTGTCTATCCCAGTAAATGGGATCCACCTCAAGCATTGCCTTTGAGATAAGTTATCTCACTGTTAGGTAGAGTAGTTTGCAAATAAGTGTTTTTCGCACATTTAATTTCAGTAGTTTTGCTTTCTCTAAGCATTGTTGTGCATTGTTCTATTGGCCATTAGGGCCTGTTAGTTTGCTTTCAGTTTTGTTTTGTTTTCTTGCTACTATTTGGAGTGTTGTTGTTCAAGTTTCTAAGTTTCAGGAGAAGGGGCAGAATTGAATCCGTGCCCACTAAATTGTTTAAAGGCCATTGATCTATGCTTAGCAGGCAAGCATATAGCGGAAATCACCAAAATGTTACCAATTTTTTCCTTAGCTCAATTGGAGGAGCTGGCTGAATGTTATCACATCATAAGGTGGAATTGCACTTAGGTTCAAATGTTGTTTTATCATTATTCATTGAGTAATAGTTATGCAGTTTAAAGAAGAAATGGAGTTTTTAGAATGCCATTCAGATGTTCCAGAAATGCCAGAAATACAGAATTGAACAAAAGAGAAAAATAGCATTTGGAATGCTTTCATTTATTTTGTAATGAACTCATATTTTTACAAGGCTTCATTTGATTTCACAATCAGAATGATATTACAACATTGCATGAAAATGCATTTTCTTTTCAAATGAAAAGTAGAATTGAAATCAAATATCCACACAAGCTGTGGATGTAACTATTACAATACATTGTTAATAGCACATTGCACTACTGAAGATGCAAAAAGTAAAATGCATAAGTGATGTCATAATCATCATTGCCTGATTATCGACGTTTGATGCCGAATGGTGCACCTTGCCTTCTTGAGCTCTGTCAACCTGTAAGAGGAAAAGAGGGGTGCCAGTGGATCTGATTATGATGTAACTTATATGGAGTACCCACAATAGTACAACCTACTATTAACCATGCATTGAAATAATCAATCCAATCAAGTGCAGTATGAAAGAAATGAGTTGGAGGAGAGATAACAATATCATGATCATCAGGTTCTATTTTTTATGCTAACATTGTTTGTTTCTTTGTGCAGGTATAGGTAAAATCACAAAGCTGAACATTTTTTGAAGACCAAGCATGCGGAGGAAAATAGGCTCCCACAAGGGTAGAGCTCGACATGCTACCCTACTCATTAATGGGCTGATTCTAAAGATGCATTATCATGTTCATCAAGAGAAATGAAATATAACTGAAGGAGTCAAAAAATATTTATCCATCGAGCAACTAAATCAACTATGCATTCATAACAATCAAGTTTGTTTCCTGAAGGCTACAGGTGAACAGTGAGTTTAGTTCACTAAATGAATTTAACTGAGTACATTCACATCAGATATTGCTGAATAAGTTCATGTTCTATGTTGATCGTAATCATATGTCATGCAAGTTTCAGTTCATCAATTCTTTCTCTTTACAATCAAGGATAGTGAACAGGCATACATTATGCCTTAATGTTTTGTTTTAACTTTTATCACGAGAGAGAATAGATTTTCAAAGCAGTTTAATAAGTAGAAAATAAAAATGCATAAAGAGTACCATGTTGCCCAAAAGTACAAAATGCAGACAGTGCATTCAAATGACAAATGATAGCCACTTCTATTTTAACAGTTTCATTCCAGAATGGTGCTTCTAAGGCCTTAGATATGCATAGGAATTGGTGAGTAGAGGTGATTCATGGTGTTGCAATGTTCAATCTAAGCCTCTACATAAAGTTTAAGAGTAGAAAGAAATGTTGTTGTATGGTAAGATCAAATATTTTGAAAGGAGAACATTTATGAGTGCAAAGGAAAGTAACTTGATACAGTAGCAAGCATCAGTGATATAGTACCTGGATATGGGGCACTAGTTAAAGAAAAGCTATAGCAAGGACAACTAACTCGGTTTGGTTGGGTGATGCTTCAAATAGGGTCATGCATCAATGTTTAAGGCGAGGTAGCAATCACTATATGTTCAACTTGTTTTCAGCTAGGCACACTTGAACAAAGTTGTCAAAATCAGACTTTGGAAGGCACGAGAGGAATCTCTTAGATGCAGATATGTGGAAGCCTGAGGAATATCAAGTTTTAATGCAATGCAACATCAGAGAATGCAATATGACATGATCATTTTAGAATGCTCCAAAAGGTGTTAATCATGTATAGAAAAGGGTCAAGTAAGGTGTAGTCCATAAAGTGATGCAATGTATCAATTCAAAAAAATCTCTATGGAGTTCAAGAATAGAGGGTAGAAATTGCAGTGTCAAAAGTTGAGAGAAATCAAAAGACACTGTTGTGCATACAAATTATAGGCATGGAAATAATATACATTAAGAGGTCATCCTTTCCTTAATAGATAAACACAAAATCATGCTAGAAGTAATAAGCTCAAATGCCTTAAAAGCCTAGTTATCATGATAGGATGAAATGCAGGAATTGGAGAGGAGTCGAGATCAGCTTTAATAACCAATGCCAAGTATGAGTTTCTTTACAACTGAAGTGTAAAGGGTCACTTAATGGTCAAGTCCCTAAACTGAGTTTGGATAAATGCACAGATTTCTGTTTCTCTAACAGGGATCTTTATTTCTGAGGAAAAATTGCATGACAAATAGCATCAGTAATGCAACGGTGAAGTGTTCTTTTCTTTAAGTGCAGAATGCTAAGGAAGTTAAAAGTGAAAAAAAATATTCAAGACATTCTTTTGTTATAGAAATTCAGAGAGATCACTGGTTATTTGAGCAAAACCCTTAAGAGTAAATGTGAAAGGAAATGCAAAATTTTATCATTTTTCAATCATCCATAAGGGTTTTCTTTTTTCAAATAACAAAGCAGTTTTTATATCATTCTAGCTGAATTCTTTGTGTGAATTAACAAGTACCAGTGAAGTTTTATTCTTGGGTCAGGGTTCAGAGTATATAAAGCATGTATTTTTCTATTTTCTATGTTACCTAGGTGTGGGTCTGTTAAATAAATGGCAAGAATAAATGCAAAGTATGGATGGTCAAGCTCTGCCAAGAAATAAGAATATGTGCATATTTCTTTGAAAATTTCCAATACCCATATCATTATTTTTTTCAGAAGTCCAGAATAAGCCACTGGTTGTTCTAGGTCAAGCCATATGCTAAGATCATACAAATAAATTTGCGGTTTTGAATCTATGGTACCCAATTCAAGGTCTGCTTTCGAAAATACAGAAAATATAGTTCTCTTTTGAAATTTCAGATACCCACATGTGGGTTTGTTTTCAAAGAACAAAAAATGCAATAATCATGACAATCCATGTGAAGATTTCACAACTGAATGGAGAAATTATAGTCTTTTTCAAATTTTAAATACCCACTAGCAGATATACACTCAGAAAGGCATAAAGAGGAGTTTGTTGTTCTGGGTCAAGTCCAAAATTCAAGAGAATGCTTCCTACAGTGCATTTGGCACAACCTGATATGGCCAAATTCCATGAGTAGAAAAGGAACACTCTAAGTCTCTAGGAAACCAAAGAAAGAAAAGAGGAATTACCAGTTTGAGGTTGATGTAAGCACTCTAGCTGTGGCCAAGTGTTCCAGATGGAGTCCAAAAGGAAAGTTTTCGAGCCTTTAGAAGATAGCCCAGCTCTCAATGTGGGTCGAGAGCACAACAATGGTGGATGTGAGAACAGAAAATGCAAGATAAGAGATATTAGAGTGTGTTAGCTGCGGCCATAAGGGCATAATGAGAAAAAATGAAACCACCAAAATTAACTTACCCTGTGTGCAAAGGAAAAAGCATAACCCGAGAGCTCTCTCATGGAGCCTTCAATGAAGCTCAAGCTCATGATGGCATGGAGGAGAAAAGGAAAGAAAAAATTAGAGAATAAGTTCATACAGGCCATGGTCTTAGGGCCTTTTGGGTAATCAATAATGAAGTGATGGAACTTCGATACAGACAGAACAAAGCTTACCCACTGAGGAGCTCATCTTTCTGAAGGAGTGATGACGATTTCCAAGGCACACGAGCTTGAATTCGACACAATCATGGCAGCATATTCTTCCAATCAGAGCTCTTTCTTTCAAACTCACGGGTGCAAAAATGAAATCATGATTATGGTTTGGCATTCTTTTCTCATGCCCTAATTTGAGCTATACCATAAGCATCCAAAAGGTTCGGTCAATGCACATGTCAAATTTTGAATGGAGGCCAAAATTCATAATGTTTTCATTGTGACTTTATTAAAATCTGAGTTTAATACTTTGGTGGGGGCCGCGTTTCTTTGTTAGGTTGAAGGTTAAGTCTTTTAGACTTATTTCTTTCCTTAGCGATTTATGAAACTTGAATATGGGTTATGATTATTGTTTGATGTGAAATGATGTGAAGATGATAGTAGAGCCTTATGACCTAGGGTTAGGGTTTGGTGATTATACACTTAGAGTTATGGTTTTAGTTGATTTTAGAGAAATCAATGAAGATTGAAGATATGAAAGAGGATAATTATGTAAAGTTTTTTATGATTTTTGAGGAAAATAAAAATATTGTAATGGAGAAATAAGGAGCTTTTCTTGTTTTGCAAAATATTTTCAATCTTTAATTGCAAAAATAGATTAATTGTGCAAATATGCATCTTGTAAAGCAGAATCATAAAGCAATATTCTATAAATGGCTTTGTGTTTTCTTCCTATTTTTAGCAGATTTTTGTTGACTTTTACTCTTGGTCGGATTTCAGACCTATCTTGGAGAGATAAGGTTTTTTCTAAGCTTTTAAAGCAAATCCAGCCTATTTTTAGAGGCTTGACAGTGTGATCATAAAAGCAGTATGCTTTTTTCTGCTTTTAGGCAATTTTTTGAGGCAGTTTGAAGCCTTTTTTCCTTAAGCTTTTTCTGAGCTCGAATTAGGGTTTCTTGAGAGTTCTTTTCAAAGACTTAGTCTTTCTAATCTCCTCTCTCAGTAGTTTAGAATAGAGTTCTTGCTCATACACAATTTTTTGAGTTTGTAAACACAATATTGTACTCAATTTCAGATTATGGCATTCTCCTTCAGTTGAATAAAGACAACATTCCTACTTCTCACTTTTGTGTCCATTTGCAGTTTTAGTTTGATTTTATCTTATGATTTTTGTTTAAATAATTCTTGTTTTGTCCTTAAACTATAATTCTTAATGTAGAAAGTTCAAAAATATAGGTTGCATATTGTGCTTCAAGTCGATTCTTCATGCAAATCATTTATGTATCAATTTCTCTTAAGAAGTTGTGAAATATTGCATCTTTCTGAAAACTATTTGTGAGGAAGAGATCATATCCATCATTAAATCATTATTAGGTTCAAAAATTCATCTGTTAGAAATAGGTTTTTATGTTCAATCATCTTTTATCCCTTTCCCCAGAGGCTATTTTTAGAATAGAATTCATCATTCGAAGAACCAACTCACTCTGGAGTTTCCTTCTTCGTTCACATCACCCACATTTGAAGAAGGTTTCCATGTTTCAGTAGTTTGTTGAATATTGCATTTAGCAAGGTGCAAAACTATTGATAATAGTAATCAAAGAAAAAATTTAGAAACCATTACCATACATCAAGATTCTTTGTGACTAGGTTTTGGTATTCTAGTTTTAGGGGAAAATTGTCTCCAATATCTTCTTTCATTCACATATATCCTAGCTTACTCTAATCATATTATTCCATCTTTCCATGAATGTATATTCTTATATCCTCTATTAGAAAAACCCTATATAGAACATGCAAAAAAGAACCTAACAAGTCATCTTCTATGGATTTAGTAGGGTATTTCTTGAATTTAGGTTGTGGCTTCTCAGTAACATCTATTACCCTTGGTGTATCTATTGAAAAATGAATTCAAATTGCTTTCAAAAAAAAATTCTATGAAACTAGGGCAAACAAGATCTGTAAATACCGTTTCTTTCGGTTATCGAACTAGGGTTTGAACACACCAAATCTCAAATCACCTTGATCACTCCAAATCCTTTCTTCACTACTCTACTCCTCAAATGCTTTTGTAAATAAATTTGGTTAAGTGAAATCACTTTATGACCCTTTGAATCTGACCTAATTTTGCATTGAATGTTTCAAAAAATAAAGCTAGTAATCCTTTATCTATATGCAGTCACCTTCAAGTGCTCTACAAATTTCCACATTATCATATTTTCTTTCACAATCTTTGCCAATAGATAAAGCATGTCAGTCTACATCACATAACTTTATGTTGAAGAATCAAAACCTCTTTATTTGGTAGGGGATAAAAAATATTCATTAAATCCCCCCTTATCCAAATCTCTCAACTTAGTTTCTTGAGGAAACATCTACACTGGATGCTAGTAGAAATTCATCCTTGACCTCGGTCTTTTCTTTCTCCAAATCTTATTTGTCTCCTTTATTTTTGTAGGATCTGTTGGAGCTGTAAAATCTGATGTTTTTACATGTTAATTTACCTCATAATTTTCTTGATTTGGTCCTACCGTGTGCATATTTCATCTATATTTTTCCCTCTTGCCCCTCTAAGTTCATCCATGTTTGCATTTTCCACCTTTTGGTCCATATCGACATGAGTTTGTTTGGGTCTCCCCGACCCATTACATTTTTCTGCTAATATCTTATGTTTCAGGTGTATCGGCGGGACATGCTCTTTGTTACAGTGACTGATGTTTCTCTGTGGATGGCTGTCAGTGTAATGTCCATGTTTTTCCAGTGATAGTGTAGGCATCTATCGGCAGAGGTTTTGTTGTCGGGGCAGTGTCTTATCGAACTCAATCTGTCTCCCTGACTTGTGTATATGGTGGTCTTCGGCGAGAGTTGGGTTATCAGCGGAAGGTCTTGGTGATTTCATTTTGTCACACCGACCGACAAGTTCAGGATGCATATCGGTATAGGTTGGGGTGATTTACGTAAGGTCTCGGCGAGTGACCTTCGGTCTCACTGATGGAAAGTTTGGAGGATTCTTTTCGACAGGAATGTGATCCTATCTTGGTGACTCAAGTGCATGGTGACTTTCGGTATAGCAAAAGACTCTCTGCGTGAGGTCCCCCCAATTGTTGGATGTTATAGCGACATACAGGGGGCGACAATGCATATCGACAAAACATAATGTGATCTACGGGACATCTCCCTGACTCGGATAAGTCACAACGAAAGCGAAATACAAGCGCAAGGGGATGTAATGAATGAATTGCCTTCGGCATGATGATATGGATGTCTCGCCAACTGTTCACTGGTGAAAATAGAATTTCAAAATGGGGGGCTAACATGTTTCTACTTGGATGACCATTGCTTTCTAGCTCGATTGGAGCCCGAATTCTATGGAGGGATGACATGATATTTCAAATGTTTTATTTTCTTAAATGTTGGGTATAAATATGCCCCTGGATTGTAATTGACCATCATTAGATTTTAGATCACATATAGTAGTTAGGAATGGCTACAGTAGAATAATTTTCTCTTATCAAAGACTATGTGCATGTTTTAAAATGGTGAATTCAATGTAAATTAGCTAGTGTGGCAGGTCATTTCTGGTGTCAATTGTATGTTGAACTTATTGAAAAGTATTGCCGAAGCTGTCTCCAAGTTGATTCTTCCTAGTTGTTTAAATTGATGTAACAAGTTTACTTTGAGTTTATCAATGCACATTTGTTGTATTTGTGTGATTAATTGAATGGTTCTCTCAAGTAGAGATTAAATCCTTTTCATTGATCATAGTAATTAGGAAGATTCATCTAGATTATTAAAGAAGAGCTCAATGGTCATAATCTTGCATTTTTTATACAAGTTATGAATAGATCATATGCCTGCAATTTGATTTTCTGTGAGAATAAGTTGCCCACTTCTATCTCATTTGACTCTGCATACCCAATAAGGCACTAGTCTCTGCAATTTCATTATTTGAATTCACTCAATTTCTTTACATCTTTTTATTAAGCATTTTAGGATTTTAGATTAGAAGATTGCTATCAAGTTGGATTTCATTTGTTCACTATTATCTGCCATTGTGGACAAAGCATTTCAAGAAAGATAATCACAGGTTAAGTATGCACTATTTAGAAAGGTACACCCACCCAGGTTTGCAGCACCTAAAGAGTAGAAGGTTGAGTTCTCTTGACCTTGTCTGTTACCCTAAAGAGTATCAAGAGATTGGCAGCCTCTTGAGGCATTCAGCTTGCATTTTTGAGAGCTAACATGATCAATATTTTGTACTGGTTCATTCTTCTTTACCATATTATTCTTACTCATGTTTTTGCTACTACAAAACTTAGAAATGTGTCTAGGCCTATTGCAATTTTAGCATATAACATTTTTCTAACCGATATTCCTTCCATTCATACTAGATCTACATTGATTAGCTTTATGCATAAATCCATAATATGCATAATACTAACCTTTGAAAGATTGAACCATTCTACCATTGTTATATCCATTCATCATTTGAATTCTACATTCACTAGCTCTATGACCAAATTTCTTGCATGGAAAACATTGACCAGAAAAAGGTGGAACATTTTGATTCATTCTACTTCTATATTCCATATCCTTATGTCCAAATTTATTGCAAGAATAACAAAAACCATTAAAATATGTGTACCTTTGTGCATTTTATTATCTGACCGGTTGTCTTCTAGCTTCATTCCTTTTATTTTGGATCTACTTGCTATTGTTCTTCTTGTCTTTAGCATTTGATGTTTGATCTAATTTTAAAATTCCACCCTTTTCAAATCCTAAACCTTGTTTATCTTTAGAGATTTTTTGATTTGCAATCATTTCATCAGGATTCATAGAACTCATCTTGAATTTGTCTTCATGACTCCTTACCTTTTCTAGATCCAATCTCATATTCATATCTTCTTATTCAAGCCTTGCACACTCCTAAAATTTTCTTTTCACCATTACATTCAAACATTCTTCAATTATTTTCTTTTCCTCAACTTGTACCTTTAGACCAATGATAGTTTGATTTTCTTGCTTCAAATTTTTCACAGACTTCCTTATGCCTTTCTTTAAAATTCTTGATTTTATCTCTCAATTTTCTAATGAATTCATTTTATTCCTTGACATTTTATTTCATATCTCTATTTTCACCTCCATTCACTTCAAGATCTTCAAAAGAAGCTTTGAGTTCTCTATATTTTTCAAGCATGCAATATTCTTCTATCAATCCAACAACAAGAATCCCTTCTAGAGGAGTAGGTAGTTTTCTAACACCATGTGTTCAACCTCCAAGACCTTCCCCAAGCGGTTAAGCTTCTGCCAAGGAACCAAGGTCTAATACTAATTTTTCAACACCTAGAATACTAAAGGGGGGTGAATTAGTATTATTTTAAACTATTGAAACATTTAAAAATCCAATCCGCTTAGCAATTTCAATTGCAGTAAATGAACTAAATCATAAAATATTCAACAACTCATAACACATGAACACTAGGATTTTTACGTGGAAAACCCAAAATGGAAAAAACCATGGTGAGGATTAGCCCACAATATATTATAATTAGTTATAGTATACTTACATAAGTCCTCATTATATGTACACTCACTATCCAAGTGGACTCACTTTCCACTAAGTTGAAAAATATAGAAGAGAAATTGTGGCTCATAACCCAGATTGAACTATTACAATTTCATCTATCATATGCATGAATTATAGTTCCAATAAAGTTCAATAAATTGAATTTACACACTTCATTTGGTTATGATCTAACACTCTTATTTCCTCTACATTCACATCATTTACATGTCATATTCATCAAAACACTGAAAATGATCTAGCATATATATTTGCTTCAAGCATAACATCAATTAGGTCAGCCTAATTAGATGTAACATACAAAATATACAATATATAGCTTTTCAACTCAAATAATTCCACACATGCCTTGCACCAAGATTCAATCCTTTTTTTTTTTTAAATAGGTTGACGTGGACCTATAATAGCTCCCACATAACTCTACAACACTTAATTAATCTTCACACACCTTCACATCTATTAGGTTAGCATTGTAGAAGACCTAATACAAAAATTCTTCAACTATATACCTATATTCGGACATGCGTACCTCAAAACATCATTCCAACGAGAATTCATACTCTATTGAAATTTTTTAGCATCTCCTAAATTCCACAAATCTAAAATCCTATATGTGGAGAAGTGTGAACTCTCCTACTCCTATGCAATGTGTAGGAAATGACTGTAATTTTCTAGGCCAAACTTCTATCATTCATAACTTTAAAACCAAAAGCCAAAACAACATAGAATTCTAGAATTAGATGCTTCTACCAACCAAAAATATTATGCTACAGCTATAGAGAGAAAATTTAATTTGTGGACCATTGCAAACCCAACAATTGGATGCTCTATTATTACATAAAATTATAAAAATTAACACAGTCTATTTTCATCACAATCAACTTTAGCCAATTTTCATCATAATAAAATTTAATGGATCAAACCATCTTACAAAATTGTCTTCCACAAACATCCTAAAGAATGTTAGAATCAATCAAAATGATCTTCACAATGATCTCCATAATAAGATGCAATATTGTCATCAATGACAACACTGCAACACATAATAGTATACCTTGTGCTTATCCTACATGCTCATGTTTCCAACAACATCAATGGAAAAATTCTCATTCTTCCAATAGATGTTTCCTTTTTAATAAGTTGTTTAGTAAAAATTTCTACCTTTTCACATAAGACTTTCATGTCTCCAACTAATTGATTATCTTTTCTCCACTAAGATCTATTTTTTCCTTTTCCTTATCATCTATTTCAAATTGTATTTTTTCCATGGAATTTTTAAGTTCAAGAATCTCTGACTTCATTTGTTCAACTCAACTTATAGCATCATCTCTTACTTTATTTTCTTGCATAAATTCATATGCAATACAAAACCTCTTGACTTTATCCACTTCTGGAATGGCATTTTCCCATTGCACATACTGCACAATGCTCCTTTGTCAACTTCTTAAGAGCAAGAGCAATCTCTTTAGTAAATACATTATCTATCTCATTCTCTTTGTTCTACTTCTTTTCAAGTGCTTTTAGAGAAAATTCATTTTTCACTACATACTTTCTACTACTTGTTGCTCAAGTTCTACATTGCCTTTTTCCCATTGCACATATTAAACACACACCTTCCTCAACTTCTGAAGAGGAGGGAGTCTCTTTAGTCAATACACTATCTATCTCATTCACTTTGGTTTCCTTTTCAAGTATTTCTACAATAGCTTCATTTGTCATTTCATACATTCTAGTACTTATTGCCTCCAATTTTGCATTATCATTTCCCATTGCACATACTACATTTGGATTTCCTAATATAATTAAAATATAGGAAAATAGGAAAACACAGTGGTGTTGTGTGGCCTCACAACATGCCCAAGAATGCAAGGCTTGGGGACCCAAGTAAAAACTAATGCTTATGACAGGTGTTGGTTATTCGAAAAAGGATCACTAGAAGTTAAAGTTAAAATGAAAATTTTGAAGTAATTTGTGATTTGAGTGTACCGAGTACTAGGTACCAAGTATCAAAAGGCTAGAAAGGTCAAAATGTTAATGCAAGGTTTTGGTAAAGTGTTTTAGTCTGGGAGTGAAGGTATGGGAAGTGTTGAGGTTCCAGTAGAATCTAGGATCCGGGAAATTTTTATTCTAGTAAAAGTTGAAGTTTCAAGTACTAGGTAACATGTAACAGTGTTAAGTTTAAAGTTAAACGTTTAAGTTTTATCATAGGTTTGAGAGGTCTGATAATCTACCCTAAAAGAAAATTATGCGAGAATGTATTTAAAATAGTGTGATATTTATGATTTGTTTGAAATGATGATTTATTAATGATGGTTTCTTTTTCATGAGAGTTTTATGAATGCTTTAAAAGGGGATTAATATGTGGAATTTGTACTTGTAGGAGGAACAAATTGTGATGCAATATTCGGGTATGCATGGTCACACAAATTTGAATCATGAGTAGAATCATATCCACATTAACTGGTACATTTTGGGAGTCTATGAAAAGGATGAGCTTGAGTTGTCAGAATACTAGTAATCTTGGTATTACGAATATGGTGAAAGAATGTGCCAACCTTTGATGTGACTTGTTCTTAGAATCTTTAAGCTCGAGACAGAACCAAAATGTGGGAGCATTAAGCTGGTGGATGCAGATTTCCCTATATTTTTCTATTTCCACCTAATCACTCTATATATCCAGGAAGCCCCTATATTTTTTTTGACAAATCTACTCAAATTCAAGTTACTATCCTAGCTATATTTTAAAGATGGAGATCTTGAAAGATATTAAAGTGCTGAGGAAGGTTGAAATCCATTGTCTTTGTTAGCAATTCTCCTGCCAATTGTCATATTCCACATGCCTTATCATGATTCATCACTTTGATTCCCTCTCATGTATTGGTTGAATTTCCCAAGTGTCTTGTTTCTATAAAAGGTTGAGAGATGTTTTATTCTAAGTTAAGTTAAAAATTTGTGGATGTCGAAGAACCAAAGCTTCTTTAAGTTTTTTTCTTTTTTCTATTTTCTATTTCATCCCAAACTAAAAAATTGTATGTTTCATTAGAAGCAAATCAATATTAGAGCCAATTTAAAAATTATCTCCTGATATGAAATCTTACGTAGTTGATTGTTTGTTCTTATTGGACAAGACTATGTGCTATGTTGTTTAAGGGTGCATATAGACCCTATCTGATGTTAAATAATCCCACCTCTCTTTAAAATCTTGCATCATTTTGTGCCTAGATGTGAAGAAATTTGGAGACATATTGAATGGTTAGCTCTTGTTTTTTTAATTATTGAGGCATGCGTGGATAATACCTAGGAGAAATTTTACTTTTTTCGTACTTTGGATTCTTTATTTTAAAATAGATGTCTAAATTTTAAAAAATGTTTGAAAAAAATAGATGAATGAATGAAAATTTTATTACAAATCTTTTGATTCCATGATATTTTTGAATGATTAAAGCTAAATATACTTAATTTAAGGAAGTTATTTGAAGTTCATGAAATGTTATTACAAATATGTTGATTTCATGAAATTGTTAAATGACTGGACCAAGATTATATTTTACCTATCCCTATGATTCCTTTGAGAAAATAAAAATACTATTTACCCCTCATGATTAACAACATTATCACAATGAACCCTTAGGTGAACCTAGTATGGTCAAGACCTGACATAAAGGAGCCTTGGGATGAAGATGAGGTAGCCTAAGATTTAGGTTATACTAGTTCAATCTTTCAAGTAAAGATAGGTTCCTGTAGTCAATATGTGAGGATTTATCTACAATTTCAGTGTGTGACTAACATCGTGATCAACAGGAACTAGCACTAGAAGGAGGGAAACCACCAATTTTTATTTGGAATTAGTATTATTATCTTGGTTTTAGGTTGGAAAGTTTCTTGCGAGACAAAAGTCTAAGCGAGTTGGTAATGGAAATTAAAATGAATGTTGATAAGCTCTAGAAAATACTTAATTGAAGGATTTATCCTTTGATTTTTTTCACCTTTGGTAGGGTCATCGAGTGTAGAATTCATGATACATCCAATCATGGTGAACTTGATTGTGAAATTTTTTTAACTAGGGAGAGTTTTGTCACTTATAATGTGATTCCAATAACATAAATGTCTTTAACTACTAAGAGAAAGGAACCATTAAGGGGAAGAAGTTTGAATTCTGGGAAAGTGCCTAACCTTAGTGAAATTGGAAATACTAGAAAATTAACTATTAAATCAAATGGATTTACTAACTATAATTGTCATGAGGAAAGTCCTGAAATTTTACAAGAAAAAAGGTAAGGATATCAAGACTTAGAAACAACATGCAAAAATATTGAATGTGAAAATGATGAGTCACCAATCTTCTCACACATGGAAGGTGATCATGAAAAAGAAGAGCAGGAAAAACAAGTGGGAGAAGCATGTTTTTTCCCTTAACTAAAAATCCATGATCTAAAAGGGAAGAAACTCTTGATTTCATGCAGAATACAAAATAGAAAGTTTTTACTTTCTCTCTCTTTGATGATAATGTAAATTGTGTTACTACTTGGTCTAATGAAGTGAATAGTGTTACTAAGAGTGAAGACAAGGCCAAGGACTTGGAAAATATTTGAGTGAAAGGGAATCAGGAAATGAGTGCAATAATTCAAGGAATAGAGCAAAGAAAAAAGGAAAACCATTAACCAAGACTAGAAGAAGGTAGAGTATGGAGAAACTAGCAAAGGTGTGTGCAATCGACATTTAATGAGGTCATTTTCATACATATTAACCAATTTATTGCTACATATGAATTCAAATTTATGTTTGTTAAATGAATTTTTTTTAAGATAATTCATTGTTATAGTAGGATATTTGAAATGTATTCTAGTGAATTTAAAGACAAACCTACTGTAATTCGTATGAAAAACACCATAAATATAGTAGTAGAAATTAAGGTAAATTTCTTAGTTAGGGTTAGTCGTTTGCTTAAGGTAAACTTTTAGTTAGGTAGGTTGGCCTACTTTTGTAGGGTTTTTTTTTTAATTTTTGGTTTGTTCTCAACATTAATGAATTCTACTTAATTTAAAACACACATGAGAAATTGAATTGAAATATTCTTAAAACATTGCACTGTGAATTGAAAAAATAAAAACCATGCAAAGTAAATACATGCTTAATGTATAAAAAAGAAAAAAATTCATATATATATGTATACTTCGTATATACATGGAAATAAAAAAATTCTCACTATAAAAAGTGCAAAAGGTGCAAAAAAGGGAAAAAAGAGGAGTTAAGCTTAAAGTAGCAGGGTGGCTACTTAGTCAATATAGGATGCTTCATCCATAAGGGAAGTATATCCTAAGTAAGTGTTGTCCCTATGAGTATCAAAGCCAGGGGTATGAAGGTTAGTTAAAAAATTTTGGAGGGGAACTAATTCTCCTCATTCCAGAAATAGAGAAATATTGTCAACAGAGGGAATTCCAATGGTCAGGTGTGCAACAGAAAGGATAGTCCAAATTTCCTTGAAAATCAGGTCACACTATCATTTAAGTAGCTTCACGAACTTTAGCAACCAAAAACCCAAGGTCCAGAAGTGAGGCTATGAACCATGAAACCAAGTTTGAATTCAACCTATAATACACTTTGGACTACACATAAGTTTCCCTGAGGACCAGGTGCATGTTTGGTGTAGTAAAACCTGCAGTCCAGAGATAAAAAACGTTATTCAACCATTAGGTAGTATGCAACCCAAGAATCCATTTTGGTAGTGAATGCAAGTCAGGAAGATGGAGTATCCATGGCCTATGAACAAGAAATAATAAGCAAAGCAAAAAAGAAAGATACTTGAAGAAAGTGAAAGATGTGAAGAATTCAAAGGAGAAGTGTGGAATTTATAGAAAATCATGAGAAATATGTGGTACATAGTTTCCTAGATTGAATTCTTGGGAAATCCAAGTTGAGGTGGTAGCAAGACAATTTTCTTCAGGGTTAAATGTTATATCAAATAATTTTTTCATAGAATTGCTGGACATTGCTTTGAAGTTTGCTAGTATGAAGATCATGAATTAAGAAAATTGAAGATTTCAAAATTTAATGGTGGTCATTTCAGTCTATTTTATTGAGCCAGATTAATCATGAAGGTGTCCATGCATGAAATGCAAAAGAAAAATTGAGTCGGTAAGGTGGCATACATCAACATCTAGGAAATTAAAGGAAAATAATGTGTGCATGTTAAGGTGTGTGAACTAAATGTAGAGTATTATGGTTAGCTTCAATGAAATCATGAAAACTTTGATGCATTAATGTTAGTGCAACATCATTAAATTGGAATTGCTAGCCGAGTATTTTAGCAATTTCCATAAAAAAATTAAAATGGAAAGGTGGTAATCGGTATTTCTAAATTTAAAATTAATTTGGTGATGGGATTTCTTGCTGCTAAATTTTAACTGATGCTTTTTTTTATATAGATAGTGAATTGTAGTTAGCTGGAATTTGGCATAAGGATGGTAAAATTTAGCTGGAAAGTCACACCTACATGGAATAATTAAATGAGTTTTTGGGAATAGGTGAAACGATGAAGGGATTTGCATTTAATGAAAAATCAAAAGGTAACCTTCACTACCACTGTGATTTCCAACCTAATAGTGGGCTTCATTGCTTGCAAGTTGAAGCAAATGAGCCTACAAAAGAAATATCAAATGAAAAAAATGAATATTAAAAGAAATATCAAAATAAGAGAAAAAAATTCAACTTTTTAGGCTATCCAATTATCTCTACCAAGGATATGGATGCCAAAATGGCAGTAGAGCTATGTTTGGGGGAATTACAAAGATAACCTTACTAGGGCTATGGATGTCTGACAAGTAGTAAGGCTCTATCCAAGGTTGGCTTTGGAGGATTACTAAAATATGTAGTTCAATGTTGATGAACTAATTTTTTCACCAAGTTTTAGAAACTGGAATTAATCAAAGCACACATTGATACTTTCTAGAGATATTTAATAATCTTTATGCCAGAATTCAAGTAAAGGTAAAGAGTTATTGTTGGAAAATATGTATAAGTTATAATCTATAGCAAGTGATTTGATCTCGGGTTTCTTTTAAATTTGGTTTTATTGGTTACAATTTTTTATGTAGTCTCACAACATGCCCAAAGAATGTATGACTTGGGGACCCAAGTAAAAACTAACGCTTATGGAAGGTGTTGGTTTGCTGAAAAAGGATCACAAAAATTTAAAGTTAAAATATTTTTTTAGAGTAATTCATGATTCAGGTGTACCGAGTACTAGGTACTAGGTATCAAAATGCTAGAAAAGTCAAAATTTTAATGCAAGGTTTTGGTAAAGTATTCTGGTTCGAGAGTGAAGGTCTGGGAAGTGTGGAGATTCTGATAGAATCTGGGATCTGGGAAAGTTTTATTCTGGTAAAAGTTGAAGTGTCAGGTACTAGGTAACAATTTTAAGTTTAATGTTAAATGTTTAAGTTTTTCTAGAGGTTCAAGAGGACTGGTAATCCACCCTGAAAGAAAATTATATGAGATTTTATTTTGATAGCATGATTTTTATGACTTGTTTGAAATGATGATTTATCAATGATGATCTTGTTTACATATGATTTTTATGAATGTTTTAAAAAGGGATTAATATGTGGAATTTATAATTGCAAGAGGAACAAATTGTGATGCAATATTCTAGTATGGACCGTCAAGAAAATTTGGATTGTGAGTAGAATCATATCCAGATAAGGCGGTACATTTTGGGAGTCTATACGAAGGAGGATCTTGAGTTATCGGAATATGGAGAATCTTGGTATTATGAATGCGGTGAAAGAATGTTCCAACCTCTGGTGTGACTAATTCTCGGGAGCCTTAATCTTGAGACATAACCAAAATGTGGGAGAATAAAGTTGGTGGATATAGATTTCCCTATATTTTTCTATGTTCACTTGATCACTCTATATATCTAGGAAGCCCCTACATTTTGTTTGAAAAATCTACTCAAATTCAAGTTACTATCCTAGCTATATTTTAAAGATGGAGATCTTGAAAGATATTAAAGTGTTGAGGGAGGTTGACATCCATTGAATTTTTCAGCAATTCTCCTACCAATTTTCATATTCCACATGCCTTATCATGATTCATCCCTTGGATTCCCTCTCATGTATTGGTTGAATTTCCCAAGTATCATGTTTCTATAAAAGGTTGAGAGATGTTTTATTTTAAGTTAAGTTCAGAATTTGTGGATGTTAGAGAACCAAAACTTCTTTAGTTTTTTTACTTTTGTTGTTTTTTGTTCCATTCTCAATTAAAAACTTGTATGTTTCATTAGAAGCTAATCAATATCAAAGACAATTTAAAAGCTATCTCTTGATATTAAATCTCATGTAGTTGATTATTTTTTCTTGCTATAAAAGAATGTGTGCTACACCATTTAAGGGTGCATATAGGCCCTATCCAATGTCAAATAATCCCCATCTCTTTAAAATATCACATCATTATGTGCCTAGCTAAGCAAATTGGTGATGTATGGAATGGTTTACTTTAGTTTGGTTAATTCTTGAGGCATGTGTGGATAATACTTGGGAGAAACTTTACTTTTTCAATGCTTTTGATGCTTTATTTTAGAATAGATATCTAAATTTCAAACAATGTTCCAAAAAATGAGATGAATGAATGAAAATTTTATTGCAAATCTTTTGATTCCATGATATTGTTGAATGCTTAAAGATAAATCTACTTAAGTGAAAAAAAATTATTTGAATCTCATGAAATGTTATTGCAAATCAATTGATTTCATGAAATTGTTAAATGACCAAATCGAGATTGTCTTTTACCTATCCCTATGATTCCTTTGAGAACCCGTAAAGACCATTTACCCCTTGTGATTAACAACAATATCATAATGAAACCTAATGTGAGCCTAGTATGGTCAAGACCTAACATAAACAAGCCTTAGGATTAAGTTGAGTTAGCCTAAGATTTAGGTTGTTCTGGTTCAATCCTTCAAGTAAAGATAGGTTCTCATGGTCTATCTATGAGGATTTATTTGCACTGTTGGTGTGCGAGTAACATCATGATCAACAAGTGCGATGTGAGATAGTTCATTCTTCTTATTCAAAGCTCAATGGTGTATATTTCATGGTGATGAGTTAGTTTAATGTTCAAGAATGTTTGACTAAATTAGTTGAAATCCACTTATAACATCATCTCTCACTTTCTTTGCTTGCACAAATTCATATGCAATATAAAATATTTTGAGTTTATCAAATTTTGCATTGCCATTTTCCTATTGCAAATACTACACATGCTCCTTCCTCAACTTCTCAAGAGTGGGAAGAATCTCTTTAGTTAGAACAATATCTATCTTATTGAGTTTGATCTTCTTCTTTTCAAGTGCTTTTATAGCAGATTCATTTTCAATTTCATAAATTATTGTGTGAACCCCAATCCCAATACCTGCAAAACAATAAGAAAAAAAACATTAAATTAGAGAATGAAAAAAAGAACAAGGATTCCCCATGAAATCCATTCACAAAGCTTAAATTAAGAAAATGAGATGTAGAACACAATGAAAACAACAAAATAGAGATTGAATCCTAATTAAACTAGAAAACTCATGATCCCATGGGGGAATTGGTGCCAATTTGATGTGAAAATTGGCCCTTTCCCAATTCCTATGATGCAAGATTGATGTATGTTGATGAATGATCCACTTTGATGAATGATGGTGAGTGCTCCAAGCTAAAAACCTACATAACCTAGCTAAGAACTCAATGGTATTGGTGAAAATGGCTAAAGATTTTAGTATAGTAACTTTGCATAAATTGTGAATGATGAAATGAAGAGATTAGCCTCTTATTTATAGAATGCCAAGATGGATGAATGTCCAAAATAGATGAATGTGGGACTAACATTCATCTAATGGCAAGATGCCACTTATCAACCTATGAGTGGATGGAGGATGTGCAAGTTTTGATGATTGTGCCAATAAATGCCTATTTTTGAATTTTGAATTTGTTGAAATGACATACAAGAGGGAAGGAAAAATGCATTGAATGCCACTTGGCTCAAGGAAAAGGACATGTAAGAGAGAGTAAATTCATTGTTGGATGTACATGTCAACTTGGATTTTTGAATTCAAACTTGGAGAATATTCCCAAAAGATGCCTTGTTGAGGAAAATAGAGATTTAATAAATCAATTAAATCTATTTTAATGTGCAAATGGTAAAAGCTAGAGCATGGGACATGAGAGGAGATTAAATTAATCCAAGTTAATTAATTTAATGAAGAGATTAAGTGATGTGACCTATTTGACTCAAATTTGTGGATTTATTTAAATCAAATATGAGAGGAATGTGATAAGAGATTAATTAAATAAAGATTTTGATTTATTTAATTAAAAGAGATGATAGTTAGATTAAACTAAATAAGGTTTTAATTTATTTAATTTAATAGATAGACTTTAGAGATTTAATAAAATAAAATTAATTATTTAATTAAATAGGATAATTAGATCAAAATGATTAATTTAATTATCGAGAAGAGGTGACTTAATTAGATAACTGGTTTATTTAATTAAGAGATGAATATTGATGAATTTAATCGAGAGGGTATTTGATTAAATGGTTAGAATGAAGAATGATTCAGGATGAAACGATGTTAGTAGTTAGGATCAGATGCACAATGTCAATCGGTACATTTTACGTGTCTACATTTTTCCCCTCTTTGAAGCAATGCACTTGTTGCGTTGGTTCAAAGAATAAATGATCTTGATCAAAGACAAAAAAAAAAATGCTCCACTGCTGCCCAGCAATAGAAAACATGCCAATATATTGCCCCCTCGAGAGATTGGACGAAAATTTCAATTTTTGGGTGATCTCACAAAAAAAGAGGACAAGGTGCCCGACAGGTCTGAAAAGGCTCTAGGAGGCCAAAAACATGTCTAAATGCAATAAAACGATGTAAAACAGGCCTCAACTAGACAAAAATGGCTTCAAGGGTCCAAAACCCTAGCAGGATAGCCAATTAGGGTGAAAAAACCCTAATTTTCAAGCTTAAAAAGGCTCTGAGGGGTCACTTTTAATTCATTTTCACACACAACCATCTAGCAATCTTGAGATTTGAGCTCTAACCTCTTGACGATATGGCGCAATGACAACTCTTGATGCACATTTTTGACCAAGTCTAGACGTACCACCGGCCACCCGGCATTGGGGCACCGGTAAGTGATCCTCACTTGAGCTTTATTTTTTTGTTTTTAGTGCTCATTTATTACTTTCAAAGTCAATCCTTCTGTAGCGGTGCTATATAGCACCGCTCAAAAATCAAACTGCCCCGCTCAGTGTCAGATTGTGCTGCATCGGTGGAGTTTTGATTTTGAAAACAAATTCCAAACTCTGATGCTAAGCTCCTGGCTGATGAAGTCAATTCCAAAGTGCAACGTGGTAGTGCACTAACAATTGAAAAATTTTCAAACTGTGCCGCTCAGAAGGAAAGTGCACTGCAGCAGTGCACTTTCGACATTTTTATGCCCTAGCATTATAGTTTGATAAAACTAAAAATGTGATTCCTTCATGGATTGTGATGTTGGAGTGGTTTCTTGGACGCTTAGCAAAAAAAATTCAAATTTTTTAACATGATGACCCTTCTTGATGCAGGATGCGGCGAGGGAGCTCTACTCCCGAGAGCATAGGTCACAGGATCTATTCAGTTACTTACATGACCTGAGTGGCAAAGATCAGGATTGACTACAAGACATGGGGTTGTGGTAATCGCCTTTGTAGTGCCCATTCATACCCACCTTGGGATGATGTCAGCGCTTGTCGAGAGATGGCACAATGAGACCTCTTCTTTCCACCTTTCCACCGGCGAGGCCACCATCACCTTGGAGGACTTTTGACATATCTTTAGATTGTCGATTCATGGTTAGTGTGTCATTTTTGATATAGATGAGGGGCATAATGCTTGTCACATAGTAATCGCCTCAGAGGACATTGTCATTTGAGAGGGGAAGATCGAGCTTGAGTGACATAGGGCCCTGGCACCTCCCCTCCACTTGGTTGTTGCAGTGATTATTTTAGGTCTTGTTGCCCCAGACCAACGAGGCTGGTACTTCAGTCCAGATTAGGGACTCTGCTGGGAGTGCATGTTTATGCATGATAGGCCTACTCGCTTTTCTTGGGGGCCGATTCTTCGTACTTCACTATATAGGGATCTTCATGAGTATGTCTACCTCAATGTCAGAGCACTCAGAGCAGGTTTGACACTCCTCCACATATGGGTGTCAGAGCACATTGTTGTCCTTCGGTCGCAGATTGTTGTAGTTCCAATGGGAGCTGATGATCCCCTTGTATGGCGCTATAGAGATGGTGTGTCCTTCACACACATGGGTGAGTACAGGATTCCCTATTGGAGGAGGGTCCTAGATGAGTTGCAGGTGTTCATATGGCATCCATAACTTGGTCAGTCTGGATGGGCCGATGATGCACATTATATTTTCTATGTCTGCCAGGACCGCTTCATGTAGGGGCGAGAGCATACAATGTAGAGAGATATCTACCTAGGCACATGCAACATTAGTTTAGTGAGCCTCAGGATCAGCTAGACGATGATTATGTGGCTATATTTTCCCACACCATGGCACAAGTTTCATGGGGGTGGTATATTCCTACTTTCGAGGTGGTCGATAGCTTCAGACATTTGGTGGCTTGGCCATGGGCTTATGATCAGGGGCCTGTGGATCTAGGCATGACACAAGCATATAGGGATTGGTTCTAGCCTCCCCTTCGTTTGACAATTCCAAGAGTAGTCCCCGATCAGTGGAGGGTGAGAGGCAGAGGGAGAGGATGAGAATAGAGCGATGGTGCATGACATGACTAGTCAGTCGGGCCTCCAGTTCAACTAGCTCAGGGCGACGTATAGATGCAGGATCGGTAGTAGAGGCCGGCAAGTGCACCACCACAGGCTAGGGGCAAGGATCAGCCTCAGGTACAACCTCCATGAGCACAGCCAATAGGGCAAGTGGATCTCTGAGATACATTGATTGTACAGCTGCAGGCCCAAGTGCAGACTTTGACAGGGGAGAGAGATCAGGCATGGACCAAGAGAGATCATATCAGGGCCGAGAGGGATCAGGCCATACAATAGAGACAGGCTACAGAGTTACAAGTGGCCATAATGCTAGGCCAGAGACAGCCATTGGAGAGCATGGTAGCCTCCTCCTCTTAGGGTACAATGTCCATTCGGTCCTACAGGGAGGCTATCCGAGAGGCTGAGTATTACCGTATGCATTATCATGAGGTCGTACCTAGAGCAGCACGGGTCCTGGAGTACTCGCAGTGGACCAGTTTCAAACCAGTAGAGGGTCATGGTGACAGAGGTGAGGGCAGCAAACAGGAGGGTTAGGCCTCCTTTTGATCAAGATGATATCATTTTTTGTGCCTTATGGGCTCCTTTTTGATAGCCCGATGGGCCTTTTTGTACTTATTGACACACATGTACAGTGATCCAATTATTTTGTACTATGACAGTTATTCGACGATGATATATATATGAGATGACGATTTTGATATGATGTGATGTGTATCATTTATTTATGCATGTATGGATGATTCTATTTGTATATGCTATTGCAATGATGTTATGGTGTTATATGATGTATTTATGGATGCATTTATTTCTGATGATATATGCATTATGTAATGATTATGACCTAACAGATCTATATGTTGTTCACTTATGATATGCAGATGTATTTATGTGATGTGTAATAATGTTGCAGTCTATATGATGATTTGAAATGATATGATATGTAATATGCAATATGTAAAATGATATGGAAATGATCTATGGTGTACATGAGAAATGATATGTGAATTATGCTTATAAAATAAAATGATTATGGATGGATGTACGCTTTGCATGTAATGGATTTTTATGTTTCTACTTATGCAAATGTGGAATGATTTATGTAATGAAATGAAAAAAATGATTGTGATGCTATTTATGAGATGACATGGATGATTAGTGGATGATATAATACAATGTGAATGCAATGGTTGTGTTTTATATGATGATGCAAATGAGATGGTTTTAAGATGACTAGAATAAAAAATATTATCCTAAACATGTTAAATGTATGTAATCTATGTGATGCATTTACTATGATGCAATGTGATATATGAAATGATATGTTAATGCAAAGTGGTATGATGATGCTTAATGTAAAATGAATGTAATGTGTGCGAGTATGTATGCAATGGATTATCTATAATGCTTATGTACTTATTATGTATGATTATGTAGTAGGTGGTAATGTGAAATGGTTATGAAATGTTAATGCAAATGAATGTTATGCGATGATTGATGTGATGAATGCAATGTGGTGCAAAAAAATGGGTGCAATGCAATGAGAAAGGGATATGCTAATTTTATGGAAAATTCTTATAATACCATGTTTATATGATGATGGAAATGCAATGCATGTGTTTCCTATATGATATGTTGATGCAATATGCAAATGCTTTGTGGATGCAGGATCGATGATGATGATGATGGTCATGATGATCAACTGTCATAGTACCTTTTTAGTGCGATGAGCAAGAAGAAATGAAAGAGAAGAAGTCATTTCAACAAGACACAAGATGATGAATATGCAAAATGATGATGATTACTTGCCGAGGAGTTGGGATTTTCAAAGGGCCAATTTTCTTATGTTTGATGACACACGTGGTACGATGCATCAAGGAATAGAAAACTAGTATGGTGTTGTACCTAGTGTGATAGACTTTGACTTGAAAAACAAATAAGAGTGTCCTTGTTCACACCTGACATACGGAAACCTTGCTAGGATGCACTTTAGATGTTTCAAACACCTCAGACCAAAACACAAAAAGGTACAACCTATCAATGCAATAGTCAACAAGCTGCCCAAAACCTCCTCCATACATACCTAACAAAGCAAGTATTTGCCAAGTTATATTACAAGAACATCCAACACGCACAACAGACAAAAGATAATGATCATTGCCCCATTCCTATTTCTCTAAATCCTTCATTTGGATATCATTGAGAAGTCCTTGGAATGTGTGCAATAAGATAAGTCAAAAGATAAAGATAAAGTAAAAAAAAAGTTGATGTTCTTCAATACTGCTAACCAAAAGGGGATGTGTTTTTAAGGATAAGAACCGAAACTATTGCCAAAAGATAATGCCCATTATAGGAAGGATACATCCTAGGACATGTTAGTGGATGGAAGCATGTCATTTCATTTATCCTAAGTGTTCTTTCAAATGATTGATATGGGACCAATTGGATGTTGAGTTATCGACACAGAGTTTGACCAACTTGTTTACGTACTGACTTAGACCTAACACTTGACATTTTGAGTTTTTACTTTTGACCGGCTAGACTTCTTTATTATTACCTTACCAAAGATTGAGGATAACGATCATTTATTATGAATGATGTTATTGCGGGTGCAAGCGAGATGAGATGGATGGATTTTTCAAATATTTAGATTTTTTTATCTTTTTGAAATGTTTTGAGGCTATTTTTGGTGCTTTTAGAGATTTTCAAATGTTTTGATTTTCAATTTTCCAATGTTTTTGGAGTTTTCTAGAATTTTGACCAAGAGATCAACCTAAAGACTTATCCTAGGGGCCTCGGGGGCTGATCAATAGATTAGCCTTGCCTACGTTATACACGCAGAGACCACATAGTTTGACTAACAAGTTGACTGATTTACAGATGATGATATACATGATGAAATGCCTGTTTATTATGACAGACTCCTAAAGGACTGACCTAAGTGTCTTGGGGGATGATCAAAGATCAACCTTTCCCATGTTCAAGGCTTACAGACCCATAGTTCGATAAGACGACTCTTTTTTTGACTTTTTGACCTATTTTGGGATTTTGATATGTTTTGATGTTTTTGGATTTTCTGATGTTTTAATGTTTTTATATTTTCTAATGTTTTAGGAATTTAAGGATATACATGAATCTGATCTAATGAGAACATTCCCCCAGCGTGAAGCAATAGACTACTCCAATAAAGGCAGGACAAACTGACCACGAGGACGGGCAGATTAGTACTAAGAGGGATCATGATACAAACACAAGACCAAGCTATGGTGCGGATGTGGGTGGATGAGTGATGGATGGAGATCCGAATGCAATGGATGATGGAAATGTAATGGATGGATGATGTAGAACAATCCGTAAAGATCCTGGTGGATGGAAAGTGCTTATTTACACAAGGCACCTGTTTGCTAGGTTTTCACCAAGGTACTTGTCCAAAGTGCCACTGAAGTGGTTTTCACAAGAGGATGATTTTTTCTCTTTACTATTTTCAATCCTTTTTTTATTTTATTTTTATTTTTTTTGTTGTCACCAAGATGCCTATTTGCCAGGTTTTCACTGAAGTAACCATTATTTTAGGACATTTTCTGATTTTTTTTTTCTGGATTTTTTGGTTCTATACCTTGAAAGGTTAGGCATGAAACTTTTTGAGATGAGAGTTATTTATGGGCTCTTGTAGAGGTTCCCCTTCAGGTGTTGATAACTAATATTCCCCTGGCTTATAACTTGCTATAATAATGAATGGTTCCAACCAATTGGGTTCAAATTTTCCTTTGTTGCTTGGGTTTGGGACATTCTTCTGATTCTCCTTTAATACTAGTTCTCTAACTTAGAAAGTCTTGCTTATGATTTTCTTATTATAGCTCTTTTTGAGTCTATTCTGATAGACTTGCAAATGATTCAAAGCATCTATATGTTGCTCATCCAGTAGCTCTAGCTCATTCAATCTTGATACTCGGTACTCTTCATTTGTGATGAGGTTTTGCAGTGATATCCTGAGTGATAGGAGCTCGATCTCAATGGGGAGTATTGCCTCTAATCTGTAGACTAAGGAGAAAGGGGTGGCGATGGTAGGTGTGTGAATGCTGGTTCGATAAGCCCAAAGGGTAGGATTAAGCTATAGGTGCCAGTCATGACCTGTGTCATTGATTGTTTTCTTGAGAATTTTTAGAATGGTTTTGTTTGTAGCTTCCATTTGGCCATTGCTTTGGGGATAGTATGGGGTAGAGAAGCGATATTGGATTTTGAATTTTTTGCATAAGTCGCGAACCTCTTGATTCTTAAATGGTGTCCCATTATCTGAGATAATGGCTTGTGGAACACCATAGCGAAAAATGATATAGTTCAGGATGAACTTTGATATCTGCTTCCTAGTTATATATGTCATGGGTATGGCTTCCACCCACTTAGTAAAGTACTTTGTTGTGGTTATGATGAATTTGTGGTCGTTAGATGAAGTGGGTGAAATTTTTCCAATGAGATCGAGTCCCCACTCCGAAAAGGGCCATGGTGTGACAATGGGATGAAGCTCTTGAGTTGGAGCATAGATGAGGTCCCCATGTTGCTAACATTATAGACACCTTTTGGCCTAGTCATGTGCCTCTCTTTCCATTGTGGGGCAATAATACCCCATCCTCAGTAGTTTCCTAGCTATGGTCATTCCACTTGAGTGTGAACCATAGATATCGTTATGTACTTCAGTTAGAGCAGTCAATGCCTCCTCAGGATTTAAGCAGTGTAGTAGGGTTCCTTACATGCTTCTATGATATAGGGTATCTCCTAGGATGATGAATTGGGATGCCTTTTTGACAAAGTTTCATTTTAGGTTTGAGGGTAAGTCAGTGGGCATGACTCCTATTCGAATGTATGTGTAAATGTCATGGTACCAAGGATCACTGGGACCAATGATTTCACACAAAAATTCTGATTCTAGTACCTCGAATGCAGGTACAAGAAGCTACTCTATCAGGAATTCATATTTTGGAATGTTGTGGGGGATATCCAATAAGGATCCAATTGTTTCCATGGCGTCTATTGCTCTATTGTCAGCTCTAGGAATCTGCTCAAATGTAATCTCAATGAAGGATTCTTTGAGGGTCTCCACCAATTTATTGTATGGAGTGAGCTTATCATCCTTCGTTTGGTATTCATCATTCACTTGATTTATTATCAATTGGGAGTCTTCGTATACTTTAAGAGCTATAATGTTCCACTGCACTGCTATTCTAAGACCTATGGTTAAAGCCTCATATTCTACAATGTTATTGGTGCAGGGAAATCCCAGTTTGTAGGACCTTGGTATGCAATCCCCTTGTGGGGTGATAAAGAAGATGCCAGCTCCTTATCCATGATGCGTGTATAAGCCATCAAAGTAAAGTTTCCAATGGTTGGCTATGTTGAGATTGAAAATAGATTCGTCTGGAAACTCTGAGATGAGGGGATTCTCTGAATAGATTGGTGCTTTTGCAAGTTGGTCTATGATGACTTGGCCTTTGATTTATTTCTTCTCCACATATTTGATGTCATATTATGATAGTATCATCACCCATTTGGCCATTCTTCTTGTGAGCATTGCTTTTGACAGTAAGTACTTGAGGGGGTCAATTTTGGCAATGAGTTTTATTTTATGTGCCAACATGTAATGTCTGAATTTCTATGATGCAAACACTACTGCTAGGCATGCTTTCTTGATGAATGAGTAGTTTAGGTCATGCCCAACCATTGTTCTGCTAATGTAATAGATAGCCCTTTCTGTTCTATTTTCATCATGTTGAACTAGGAGAGCTCCAAGGGCTATTGTTGTTGCTAATACGTAGAGAATTAATGGTTTTCTTGGGATTGGTGGCATTAAGACTGGTGGTGTCAGTAGATATTCTTTGATTTTATTGAATACCTCTTCACACTTGCTATCCCATTTGTACGCTAATCCCTTGTGAAGTAGGTGAGAATATGGGTTTTGTTTTTCCACTAACTGTGCTATGAATCTTCGAATGGATTGGAGCCTACCTTGGAGACCTCTCAATTGCTTTAATATTTTTTGTGCCTCCATCTCGAAGATTTCCTTTACCTTTGTTGGATCTACCTTGATACCTCTCATTGACACTATATATCCTAGCAATTTTCTCGATTGTACACCAAAGATGCACTTCTTTGGGTTTAATCTAACCTTGTACTCTTCCAGCCTGTCAAAAATGGCACTTAAGGTTGCTTTGTGATCATTTCTCTTTCTGGACTTGGCTAGAATGTCATCAACATAATCTTTGACCGTCTTATGAATCATGTCATGGAATATCAATGTCATGGCCCTTTGGTATGTTGCTCCTATGTTCTTTAAGCCAAATGGAATCACATTCCAATAGTAAGTCCCCCATGGACAAGTGAAAGTTGTTTTATGTTGGTCCTCTTTAGCTATCATGATCTGATTATACCCTGAGAATCCATCCATTAGTGATAGCATCTCATGTCCGGTTGTCATGTCTACTAACATGTCAATGTTTCAAAGTGGCAAGTCATCTTTCAGACATGCTTTATTCAAGTTTCTGAAGTCTGTGTAAATTATGATGCCCCCATTAGGTTTTAAGACAAGTACCAAGCTTGACACCCATTCTGGATAATTTATCAGTCAGATGAATCTTGCATCTAATAGCTTTTTTAGCTCCATTTTGACTAATAAGGCGATCTGAGGGTGCATTTTTTGAAGATTTTTTTTAACAGGCTTTGCTTCTAGATATACTGCTAAGTGGTGAACCACGATCTCTAGATCAAGCCCAAGCATGTCAGCATAGCTCCATGTGAACTTTATCTATCTCTCTCTTAGGAAGGCTGCTAGGAGCTCTTGTTCCTCTTATAGTAATGACTCTGCATAGAATGTGATGTGTGGGGTTTCCTCTGTTCTTAGATTTACCAGATTACATCTTTCTTCCAGCACTACTAATTTTTCTTGATGAATAGCTCTAAAAGGAAGATTGAATCCCCCATCCTTAGGTGCCTCAGAGAGGTTTTCACCATTGGATGCATCCTTTCTCTTTAATTTTTTTTCCGGTCAGACAATGCCACAGTGTGATTTTCACTCAAGGACTTGGATATTATTCTTAATTTTTCACTTTTGTGACTGAGGGATTCAATCGATTCCCCATAATAGGCATGTGTATCTAGCTCAATTATGAACCCTGCTTTGTGATCCCCACACAAAATGTTATCCCGCAGTCCCATGAATTATGAGACCACCTCATCATTTTTTAATGTATCGAGAATTGGTGCTCCTCGTTGGTCGTAGTCGATGAGTTGGGGGTATACTAGGTGGATCTCATGGTTTTGGTGGTCTGATTCAAAAGATAGGGTGCTAATCATGCAAAGAGTGGTATCCTCAAATAGCCTAGGTAATTTGGTCATGGTATCCTCATCATCACTACTACTACAGACATCAGTTATATCAAATGTGAAGTTATCTATGACACGACCTGTAGATACTGGTAAGCATAGTTCTACTGCGGTTGGCTGAGAAGGATTATTAACCCTTCTAAATGGAGGAATTTAGCCACATATGGTTATACTCAGAGGGGTACATCCAAGGCCAATATTTGTTATCACCCATGTCTCCAGAATGATAGGTATTATAAGCCCATTATCATTTCTCCCAAGTTTTTGGTTTCTGTCATAACCCATTGCAAGCATCATTTGTAGACCCTTGCTTCTGTCATCTATTGGTAAATCAGCTACTGGTCTTTCATCTTGATATAGCATATGAGATGGATCTACCTCAATAATTTCTTGGCCAAGATCTCCCCAACTTGTAAAGTTGAGATAGTCTTCAAGAGATGTTTGGGATGTGGAGGATTCATTTATTTGAGCATGTCCCCGTGATCTAGGAGATTGTGGTAACTCTCCTACCACAAAAGCATTTTTAGGGAGCTTGTAGTTTCCAAAACTATTATCTTGGATGATGAACTTAATGTTAGAAATGGTAGGGATGGCGGGAGTGGCGGGTGTCTCTGTCGTAAAAGTGGATGTGAGATTGGTAGGATCAATGTATGGTGTAGATGGGCCCTCATCATTTTTTGGTACTTGGGGGATTTTATAGTACTTTGCTTCAAGGATTTTGCAATAGGAGAAGGCTTCACGATCTCCATGGATGGTAACTTCTTGTCCCTCATGTGTGAATTTCACACATTGATGGAAAGTTGATGCTATTGCCTTCATTGCATGAATCCATGGACATCCCAGAAGGATGTTATACTGTAAGTCAAGGTCTAGGACCTAACAAGTGGTTTCCATGATAGCAGACCCTACTTGAATAGGGATTTTGATTGTGCCCTGGGACACTCTTTCTTGATCATCATATGCTATTATTGTGATACCCTTTCCTTTGTCGATAGAATCCTCTGAGATTTTAAATTGTTTGATGAGCTTGAGAGAACAAATATTCAAGCCCACACCTCCATCCACCAAGACCCTTTTGACTTTTCTTTTTTGTACTATGACTTCTAAGTGGAGTGCACAGTTGTGAGATGGTTGAGTGGGAAATTCTTGATAGGAGAATGTGAGGAGATTTGGCGTAATGATATTTCTGACCATAGCTTGGAATTGTTCCGCGTCAAGATCTGTGGGGATAGTGGATGAAGCCACCACTTCCTCAAAGATTTTCTTGTGAGTAGATGAGATTTTTAGCAACTCCATGATGGAGATTTGCGTTGGAATTCTTCTGAGCTGATCAAGGATGTTATATCCATTAGGGACAGATCTAGATGTGGGGACTCTATTTGGCTGGGATGATCTTGCGATGGTAACTTTTCTGCCTCTTGTGGTCACTCCACAATCAGCATGGGTGCCTTTGATGGTGATGACTATGTAGTATTCATCTAGGGAGGCGATGATAGTTTCATACACATGATTCACATGTGTGTGGGTACCTTTCCCCTTATTAGTGTTATTATTATTCCCTTTATTGCCATGATTAGGCATCGGATTCATGTATATCTTAAGATCTTGGTTTCCTGTAGGTTGTTCCATTTTTATAATTCTTTGATCGATGAGATCTTGAATTATGTTTTTTAGTCTCATAAAATTGTTCATGGTATGCCCTTTGATTTTAATGAAGTCACAAAGTTGATTCTCATTATACCAAGGAGGTTTTACATTTGGTTCTTGGTAATTATCATAGGTGGGTGCTTTGATGAGTTTTTCATTTATCAGCTTCTTCATTATTACTTCTAATGGTTCCCCAAGACCAGTGTACTTCTACTTGGGTCAATTCTTGTTTTGTTGGGGTGGTCCCCTTTGATCATTGAGATTGTTAATTTCCTGATTGTTGTTTGGTTGTATTTTCTAATGATTGTTTTGGTGTTGGATTTGGATTTGTGGTGTGGGTGTATTTTGGCGTGGGGCACTGATGACCACTTTTACGTCAACAACACCATCATTAACATTTTTTTTCCTTTCCCACATGCGAGGTTTGTCATTGTAATTGGTGGGTTGGTCGTTGTTTTGTTGCTCAGGGTATGAAGTTGATCCTGCAGGTTGAGTCATAAGGGCTCGTTTGATGTTGAGCACCTTGGAGATCAACTGGTCATATGTGTTGATCCCTTGTACCTTGAGATGAAATTCCAAGAGCTCGTCAAGGTTGGATATAATGGTGCAAACTTGTTGTTCCTCAGGCATGGTCCAATTTCTTTTATTGGCCTTGGATCACCATTTTTTTAGGAATGAAGCAAATGATTCATTCTTTCCTTGTTTCAGAGCTGAGAGTTCTTCTAGACTAACATCCATGGCAATGTTGCATGCATAATTTTTAATGAATGCATCTATAATTTCTTGGAAGTTTTTGATGCCTGTAGGTAGGCGAGAGAACCATTCCATAGTGTGGCCAACCAAACTCCTAGTGAATAGCCACATCAGATAGGTATCGTTGTATGTGACTTCCATGCAATGAACCTGGAATTTCCTGATGTGATCTTCAGGGTTTCCCATCCCAAGATATTTGTCAAACTTTGGGATCTCAAATCCCTTGGGGAATGGTTTCATCACTAGTCTCCTTTCAAATGGATAGGGACACAAGTTGCTTGGTGTTTTTGTGGTTCACCCTGATTGAAGATCGAGCACTTGTTGCGAGAGCAACATGATTTGTGTTGTTACGTCATTTTGTAGATCATGGGGTGGGATGAAGGTGTTCTGGGGGGTTTCAATTGTGGGCTGGATGGGTGGGTTGTTAGGTGTGTTGTTTGATGGTATTTGCACATTCTTCTGAGCTAGGTATGCTTGCACTTGCTATTGTATAAACAACGCTTGTTGTTGTTCTTGCTGTTGTTATGCTAAGATTGTCTGTTGTTGTGCTTGTTGTTGGGCTATAATTAGGTTATTTCTTGCTGCTCTTGATATTGTTGTATTGCTTGCTAATATTCCTATAGTTGCGCTACTTGTTTTTGTGCAAGAAGTTGTGCTTGTGCTTGTACTTGTTGTGCTTGATATTGGGCGTGCACCTGAGCTTGAGCTTGTACTTGCACTGCTTGTGCTTGGGCTTCCGCTTGTGTCACTTGTTTTTGTAATAGAATTTTGGCTTGAGCAACCTTTTTTTCTTGTAATGCGACTTGGGTTGATTGGGTAGCTTATGCATCTTGAGCGTCTTGTGCAGCTTGAGTAGCTTGTGCAGCTTGAGTGGCTTGTTGTTGTTGTTGTTGCAATAGGGCTTGGGCTTGTGTGGCCTGTTGCACTTGTTGTGCAATTTGGGTAGCTTGAGCATTTTCTACTGCTTGTGCAGCTTCTTGGGCAGCTATTTGTGTGGATTATTTCTTTTACACTTGTAGGAATGCCTTTTGATAACCATCTTGGTGAGCGACTTGCAACACCATGTTGTATTGGATTGATAAATTGAATTTTGGTGGTGGTGAGGGTGGTGGTGGATTCATAATGGAATTTGTGGTGGTGGTGAGCAGTGATGCCGTGTTGGTGGTTTGAATGGTGAATGGTGTTGTTGATGTGATTGGTCCTTGAAAGACCATGCTTTGAGATGTTCAGGGGGTGGTTGATAATGTTTCCATTGCTTGTGTAGTTGTCATCTGTTGTTGCAATATCAATGACAAGTTTTGATAGTTTGGCGTGATGTTTTGATTGGTGTTTGGAATGTTGGTTTGATTGATATTTGGTAAAGGTGGGATCCCTAAACCAAGTAGAGGTGTGGACAATGGTGGTAATGGTGGAAGAGGTGAAAATATGAGGGGTGTGAGTTCTTGAGAAAATGACGTGGTGTCAAAAATTCCCCCAGGTCCGAACATGTCACCTTCCTCTTGCGAAATTTGTGAGGAGAGAAGTTTGAGGTGTTGTGTGGAAGGATGATGATGATGGATCATTAGGATAATGGAAAGGGAGAGGAACATACTTATGTAATGTATTTTGGTTTATGTTTTGTTCCAAAATGGTGTTTGCATCCAAGTCTTGATTATTAACAAGGGGATGTGTTTGAATAGCATTAAGAAATGCATTTCCCTTATTGACATTGGGTTGGGTTGGAGAAAAAGATGTTGTGATTTGCAAAAAATTTTGAGTGATGTTTTGGGATGGGGGTGTAGATGATATGGGGAGTGTGGACGAAATTAGAGGCATAACCTCCAAAGATGGTTCCACTATAGATCTTATGTCGAAATCAAAAGGTAATTTGGCCCTTTGTTTTGCTAGTTCAAGCATGTATAGTGAAGGGTTAAGCCTCATCATGATGTTGATGATCTTATCGTTTTTTGGATTTTGGATCATTTTGGTTATTTCTTCATGCGACATCCCAAAGGTAAGATCTTCTCCTTGGATTTCCTCTTGTGGGTTTTGTGATGATGAGATAGTCAAAGGATTTCTTGATTCGACTGGATTCATTTTGACATTCGTTTGGCTTAGGTCACTTGAAGCAGGTGTTTCTTTGTTGGCTTCCACATTTTTCTTGTATTGAGATCTAGTTTGAACCATAAAACAAGGATCAATTTTCAAGAATATGGGAGATGAATCTCTTATTCTTTGGATTGATCTTACTTTATGAATAAAAGAGAAAATTTTAGGATATCTTGAGGATCAAAAGGTGATATGACGATGATGCAAGAGATGGATGATATGGATGTTTTGGTATTTTGATAAATCTTGAGGGGGATGATAGACTTTTGGGACTTTCAGATATGTTTTGGATTTTGATTTTTGATTCTTTGGATTGCCCTTGATTTGATTGATTTTGGTTTGCTTTGATTGAATAAATAGACCCTAAAATGTTGGATGATTATCTAAGGGGTAGATTTTCTTAAAGGATGATAATTTAAATATATGTAGGGAGAAGGATGTATCTACCCACACCTATTCAAACAAGATGATAATTTAACTAAGCATATGACGAAGGATGCATCTACATATACCTAGCTAAACGAGATGGTTTGATAACTTTGACTAAGTATATGCAAAAGGATGCATCTACACATACCTAGCCAAAGAGGATTTGATAAATATTTCAAGGATTTTTCCTCAAGGACTTGATGATTTTTATTTTTTCCAAAAATCCTAGCAGGAAGGATAATTTCAAGATTTCTCAAAAGTTGATGATGAGATGATTTTTGTTTTGATGTTTGAAGGATGGATGAAAAAAGATTTTGATTTCTTTTGATCCTAAGATGAATGTAAAAAAGACACTTTGTTTACCTAAACCTTAGTATTGAAGAACATGTAATGTTTCTATAGACCTTTATAACCAAGAAGTGGTTCAATTTGATCACACATTTCTAGATTTTGAATCAAGGACTTTCATTTTGGGATTTGTCTTCTTGGAAATTGTGAGGTTTCAACACATGTGAGAGTTCATTTTGTTTATCTTTGCTTAGTGGCTTTATTTTACCACAAACACTTCTTTGATTAGTTTTCCAAACTAGATGTCCTATGTATTAATTTCTTTGAATCCCACAAAGTATGTTATGTGGAAATTTGATGAATTCAAGGCAAGGGTTACCTATTGTTTAAATTTAGTAGACAAATTGAGATACAATCCAAATGTTTAGAAACCTCTAAGGATAGAATCCCAAGGGAAAGAAATAACATATGGATTGGGTCAATTGTATTTGTCTCCTAAAGGGTTTGAAATTTTGATGATGAAATTTAAGTGTTTGTTTCCAAGATGTTTTCGAACAAGAAAAGAATTTTGGAACCAAGAATAAGTACAACCCTATGGATATGGAAGACAATATTTATTAATTCCCCACTTGGACAAGTCTAGCTACACTTATCTTTAGCGAATAGTTAGATGCTTGACCCCACTGGCTACCCTCCATGGCTCATTAACGTCATTCAGGGCAGCCAAGCATCAACACCCATGAAACTCCCATGGCATCCTTTCCATTTCTACTAAAGGACCATAAAATTGTGGGGCCACTTCAGAATGACCGTTCTTGCACCAACAAATAGATCAAGGATTTTGGAAATTCTAAAACATGGGTTTTAATTAGGACTTTCCATTTGTGGAGACTGACCCATACATCAAGAGTCCCTTTTTAGATCCATCTCATCAGAGCCAACTGCGTGATATTGGCATTTATTCCAATACCCACATTTATATCCCGGTTGGAAATACTCTTGGCTTTAGAGTGTTACCGGTTGAGTCGTTCCCTTGGGTGAGTACTTTTTCCCCAAGGCAGGCCCTCTAAGATAAACACAAGCAAGTAAAGACAATATCCATAACTTGATCAATCTTTGTTTGCAACATAAAGAGAGAGAATGTACAAAATAATGCTCTACTCACACTCACACAATGTTTTGTTCAATTTTAAGCCCAAAATGAAGTGTGGATGTGATTGCTTTATCTCAACCTAAAATACAAAAAAAGGCCTTTTGATTCTCAAGATCACTATAAAGCGCGAGAGAAGCGCATACGTCCTTTTTCAATGAAGTTAGTTTAAGTAAGCCATCATGAAGACAAAGTTGCACTTGTTCATTTTAGAGCCACAAAGCAATTTTAAGTTCTTTTTAAAGCACCAAAGGATAAATGAGAGTTGTTTTGTTCAATTATTAACCAAAAAACAAACTCTAGTAAGTTGTATTCCTAATGTTCATTTTAAGCCTTTGCAAAAATTTGAAAAGGTTTTTTTTAAAAGCCCAAACAAAAATAGTATCCTAAGCAAGAAGAGATAACAGTTTCCTAAGAGTGTTGAGCAAACACTAAAGTGTTTAAAAACAATTTGATTTTGTGAAATACCATCATCATGCTTCTCTTTCTTTTCTTTTTAATTGATCCAACCTACAAGAAAGAAAATTAGTCAAATTTTGAAAAACACAGAGGTTAAAAAGTAGAAAACAGAAGATAAACTTATCATTTGACAAAAGGAATGTGCTAAAATGAAATTTCAACTTTTTATTCCCTGTCAGCAGTGCAACCTGTGACTACGTCGAAGTTTGATTTCTCCAGCGGTGTTGTATGGCGCCGCTTACTAGTCAGCAGTGCTTTGTACCCATACTTGTGAGCTCAAATGCGTTGCCCTTTTGCTCAGTGGTGTAGTTTGACTTTTTTGAAAATTCTTGTGGGTCAGATTGGTCAAGTGGGACAGTTTCAAATTCAAAATCTTTGGCAGGAAGACTTCAGCATTGCAGTTTGAATTTCCAGTGGTCTTGTATCGCGACATTGGAGAACCAATGACGCTGAACCTGTAAACAAAGAAAAACACGTGAATTTGATAAAAAACTATGATTGAAAGGTGAGATTTCCCTCCTTCTAGCGCCAAATGTGCGAACTCCAATCCCAATACCTGCAAAACAATAAGAACAAACACATTAGATTAGAGAATGCAAGCAAGAACAAGGATTCCCCATGAAATCCATTCACAAAGCTTAAATTAGGAAAAAGAGATGAAGAACACAATGAAAACAACAAAATAGAGATTGAATCCTAATTAAACTAGAAAACTCATGATCCCATGGGGGAATTGGTGCCAATTTGATGTAAAAATTTGCCCTTTCCCAATTCCTATGATGCAAGATTGATGTATGTTGATGAATGATCCACTTTGATGAATGATGGTGAGTGCTTCAAGCTAAAAACCTACATAACCTAGCTAAGAACTCAATGGTATTGGTGAAAATGGCTAAAGATTTTAGTATAGTAACTTTGCATAAATTGTGAATGATGAAATGAAGAGATTAGCCTCTTATTTATAGAATGCCAAGATGGATGAATGTCCAAAATAGATGAATGTGGGACTAACATTCATCTAATGGCAAGATGCCACTTATCAACCTATGAGTGGATGGAGGATGTGCAAGTTTTGATGATTGTGCCAATAAATGCCTATTTTTGAATTTTGAATTTGTTGAAATGACATACAAGAGGGAAGGAAAAATGCATTGAATGCCACTTGGCTCAAGGAAAAGGACATGTAAGAGAGAGTAAATTCATTGTTGGATGTACATGTCAACTTGGATTTTTGAATTCAAACTTGGAGAATATTCCCAAAAGATGCCTTGTTGAGGAAAATAGAGATTTAATAAATCAATTAAATCTATTTTCATGTGCAAGTGGTAAAAGTTGGAGGATGGGACATGATAGGAGATTAAATTAATCCAAGTTAATTAATTTAATGAAGAGATTAAGTGATGTGACCTATTTGACTCAAATTTGTGGATTTATTTAAATCAAATATGAGAGGAATGTGATAAGAGATTAATTAAATAAAGATTTTGATTTATTTAATTAAAAGAGATGATAGTTAGATTAAACTAAATAAGGTTTTAATTTATTTAATTTAATAGATAGACTTTAGAGATTTAATCAAATAAAATTAATTATTTAATTAAATAGGATAATTAGATCAAAATGATTAATTTAATTATCGAGAAGAGGTGACTTAATTAGATAACTGGTTTATTTATTTAAGAGAGGAATATTGATGAATTTAATCAGATAGGGATATTTGATTAAATGGTTAGACCAAAGGATGATTCAGGATGAAATGATGTTAGTAGTCGGGATCAGATGCACAATGTCAATTGGTATAGTTTATGTGTCTACAATTATAATACATGTTGCCTCCATTTTTGCATTGTCTCTTCATCTTTGCACATACTACACAAGCTCCTTCCTCGGTTTATTAAGAGAAAGAAGAATATCTTAAGTCACCATAGTATCTATCTCATTCACTATGGTTTTCAATTCAAGTGACCTCCACAATTTATTACAAGTGTGGTTTATAGTTAAAATTGCATTTCGAATTCTTCATATTTTTGACAAAGAAATGCACAAAAGAATAAAAATTTGTAGGTTGTATAACACAGTGGATGTTTAGTTATTTTTTTCTACTTTTTGAAAGGTAAAGGGTCGACAACTTGTGGAGGTCTTGCAAGTGGGAGACACATCAAAAAAATCAAATCAAGGTGAGAGGTGACTAACCAATTTGTTTTTTCCATGTTTAATGGCTTTTAAATAGTGTGGGGATTGCAGGTTTCATAACACCTAGTATTTTCTAACCTGCAATTTCATAGTTGCACAGGTGAAATTTTAGAGTTGGTCCACTTCATAATGGACATGCTTCCTACTACAACAAATAGTTGGCAATAAGATATGATTTGTATTCATGCAAAGAGATAGTATGATTTCTAACTTGCACATGATTTGTTAATTATTTTAATGTATTTGAAATTTCACTTGCTTTTCTCATCGATAATTTGTGGCGAAATATGTAAAGAACAAGGAAATGAATTGAGAAATTTAGTGTGGTGATGAAAAAAATGGTTGTCATTCAACATTATCTACAATATATCATTAGATTTATTATTTCTTTTGTTGGTGTAATCGATCTATAAATTCTCATGCATTATACCCATTCAAAGAATGTTTCAACCTATGCAAGGAAAGTAAATTTGTAAAAGTTTTGTACTAGTCAGAGGGTGAAGATAGAAGAAAAACATGATTGTAGACTTCAAAATTGTGAATTTTTTAATGAGATGTTTTCATAGTCCATAACAAAATATGGGTAAGAAGTTACCCACATATACATGTGCAACACACCCAACTTGTGTTGCTATATTTTCTATTGCGTCATTCATTTCTATAGGTAAATATATTTCATTTTCCATGTTACCATTTTAGGCCATAGACAAAGTTGCAAGTCCAAATAAATATTATGTTGTTGAAGTTGCACAATTAGTAGTTTTTCAAGTGTAAGATCTACTTTCATCCTCATTTAAAGTTATGTCAAAAAAATTGTTTGATTGGACAACCTTTGTCTACAACTAAAATATGTATTACCACCTACATCAAAGGGAGCCTTTTTCACATTTTAGCCTATGTTCATTCACTCCTTTACTGATTCATTATTTTATCACTAGATGCAAATAACATGTTTTTCTTTTCACATTATTGGTAGCCTTAGAAGTAATCACATGTTATTATGCATGTTATAGTTATAGGCTACATACAAAGTTGTAGGTTGGAATTCTCATTATGTTGTTCAACCTACACATTTTTAGTTCATGCATTGTCATATATGTTTTTTCTAGTAATGTTATGTCACCCTAAATAGAAGGTTCAATATCACAACATGTCTACTCATGTAAAAGAGGTTTGTACACCCCATATACTCTACGATCTTAGTTTAATTTTCATGTGGGGTTGTGATTTTACTTATAGTCTTTATGTCCATGTGGAGGTTCAACTAGAAATTTTTTTTTCCAACTTGAATTAGCTTACATCATGGTTGATAGGAAATTTTACACATTTATGCCTTTCTTGATTCACTCTATTACTGATTCATTATTTTTTCAACAGATGCAAAAAACATGTTATTCTTTTGGCACTACTAGCAATAATGGATGCACATTTTTTTACATATAAGGTTGTCATAAAAGGTTTTGGTTTCCCTCTAACCTTTCATCTCCATTAACATATAGACATGCACCACAACCAACGTATCTTCCCAAAATAAAACATTTTTTGTTGCAACTATAGAAGTAATTACATGTTGTTATTCATGTTTCACTTGTATGCCACATACAAAGTTGCAAGTTGAACTACTCATCATGTTGTTCAACCTGCTCTTTTTTATTTCATTAATTGTCATATGTGCTTTTGTTTCTCATGTTAATTCACCCCAAATAGAGGGCTCAATATCACATGTTTTCTCAGGTAAAAGAGGTTTGTACTCCCTATATACTATAAACTCTTAGTTTTATTTTCATGCAAGGTTACAAATTTACTTGCAGTCTTTATGTTTGCTTGGAGGTTCAACTAGACACTATTTTTTCCAAACTAAATTGGACTACATCATGGGTGATAGTAAATTTTACACCTTTATGCTTTTCCAATTCACTCAATTATTGATTAATTATTTTTTCAACAAATGCAAAAAACATGCTATTCTTTTGGTGTTGCTAGTAGCAATGGATGCACAATTTTTTACATACAAGGTTGGCATAAAAGGTTTTGGTTTCCCTCTAACCTTTTATCTCCATTAACACATACACATGCATCACAACCAATGTATCTTCCCAAAATGAAATATTTGTTGTTGCAATTGTAGAAGCAATCACATACTATTATTCACGTTACACTCAATTGTCACATACAAATTTGCAGGTTGAACCACTCATCATGTTGTTCAATCTGCACATTTTTATTTCATGAATTGTCATATGTGCTTTTGTTTTTCATATTAAGTCACCCCAAATTGAAGGGTCAATATCACAACATTCCTACTCAAGTAAAAGAGGTTTGTACACCCCATATACTATGAACTCTTAGTTTTATTTTCATGTGGGGTTGTGAATTTACTTGCAGTCATTATATTCACTTGGAGGTTCAACTAGAAACTATGTTTTCCAACTTGCATTGTATTACATCATGGTTGATAGGAAATTTTACACCTTTATGCCTTTCCTGATTCACTCCATTACTGATTCATTATTTTTTTCAACAGATACAAAAGACTGTTATTCTTTTAGCATTGATGGTAGCAATGGATGCACATTTTTTACATCTAAGGTTTTCATAAAAGGTTTTTGTTTCCCTCTAACCTTTCATTTCCATTAACACATACACATGCACCACAACCAATGTATCTTCCCAAAATAAAACATTTGTTATTACAATTGTAGAAGTAATTACATACTTTTATGCACATTATACTTGTACACCATATACAAATTTGTAGGTTGAACCACTCATCATGTTGTTAAACTTACACTTTTTTATTTCATGAATTTCTAGATGTGCCTTTTCTGCTCATGTTAAGTCACCCCAAACAGAAGGCTCAATATCACAACATGCCTATTCAAGTAAAAGAGGTTTGTACATTCGATATACTATGAGCTCTTAGTTTTATTTCCATGTGGGATTATGATTTTACTTGCAATATTTATCTTCTTCTAAATAATGGGTTACACTTTTTGGCCAAACTTGACATTGAAATCAACATTTTTTACCAGATTTTCACTTCCTTACACCTATAGCAGCTAAACCATTAATAATTTGAACATCACCTTTTTGAAAAAGTGATGTTTACTTTGGACAACATAACTTTTTTATAGAAAGGATACAATTCTAATTGTTAAAATACATATTTGTCACACCAATATCTAGTGCATGGATATTTTTTCATAATTTTGTGTTACATTTTTTTTAATTAATTTTCCAAGTTAGTGTAATTATAATTTAGACAGAGTTGTACTTCAGACCACATAAATTTTTTTGTATGCATTTGAATTAACTTATTATTTATGTTTTGGAATAAGGACATCAATACCTAGTGCACATGTATTTTTGAGAGTTCTTTTCTCTATTTTCCTTTTTTTTTTGTATGTGTGAAATAAAGAACTTCATGCTCATTGAAAAACCTACATTCACAAGAAATAAAAAAATAAATATAATAATCAAATTAAATATATTTAAAATTATACTTTTTGGGAAGCTTATAATAAGGGCTACATACCTACAAAAAATAACTTTTAAATGAATTCATTTGATAGCCCAAAAGGTAAATCAAAAGTGGTTTTTTATTAGCATTTTGATAGGTGTAGAGGAGACTCCATTATAGGTATGGTGTAAAACTAACGGGGTTCTATCCAAGGGGGTTTGATCTAAGGGGGCTTGATCAAAACCTCTTTAATTAAAATCATTTAAATGGAACCTTTAAAGGCTTAAATCATTATATTTTCCAAAAATATGTGATTTCAGGAAAAAATTAGGATGTCCCACAAAGTGTAACCCATTATTGTGGCAGCACCCTAGAGGTTAAACTAGACATTTATTTTTCAACATGCATTGGATTACATCATGGCTAATAGGAAATTTTACACCTTTATACCTTTTTTGATTCTTTCCATTACTGATTCATTATTTTTTCAACAAATGCAACAAACATGTTATCCTTTCGACATTGCTAGCAGCAATGGATGCACATTTTATTACATAAAAGTTTTTGGTTTCCCTCTATCCTTTCATCTCCATTAACACATACACATGCACCAAAACCAACATATCCTCCCAAAATATTATATTTCCTATTGCAACTATAGAATTAATTACATATGGTTATGCATGTTACACTTGTACGCAACATACAAAGTTATAGATAGAACCACACATCATGTTGCTCAAGAAACACAACTTTACTTCAAAAGGATGGATGGTTTTCACAACCTTCCTATTCAGGTAGAACAAGTTTTTGTGCTACACCTAAGATGGAATCATCATTGAATGTCCATGTCCGCTTGTAATTGTGTCATCATTATCTATGTCTACTTGTATGTTCAACTACACACTTCGATTTCCAACCCACATTTGTTTAATATTTTAGGACTAACTTGATTCAATCTATCACTTATTATTTTCCTCAATAGAAGTTGGAAGCCTCCTATTTTTTTCACATTGGTGGCAGCAATGCAAGCACAATTTATTTATGTTCAATGAATAATTTCTTTATTCTATTTAACACAATCTACTCTAATTTTAAATTTTTGTCCAATTCCTACCTTAACTAGGATGGGGAGAGGCTTGAAATGGAAAATGGAAGACAAGATGGAGGTGCAAGATGTGCGAGATGGATGTTCTCCTTTTTCCTCTTGCAATTTGGAGTGGACTCCTATTGTCATTGAAAAGGATGGGTCACTGACCTTGTCACAATAATTCCTCATAGAAGACTCGATGATTTCATTTGTGATGAAGGGTTGCTTGAATGTTCCAAAGCCTCATTTTTTTTACATGAAAGAAAGATAGAATAAAACCATCATAAGACCCATCAATGAAAAAATTATAGCAAAACAAATATATGGCACTAGTTTGTACCTTTTAACATTCATGTGTATGGTCCAATGACATTTTATTATCTCTTACTTGAGGTTGATGAGATGATGCTTTATTTATAACTACTAATGTGCATCTGGTCCTGAAGACCAAAGGAACAAGCCTCCACCATAGAAAAGACAACAAATATTTATAAAAAAGTGAGGTTGTCTATACCACTTCATTATAAAGGTTATATATGATAGACCTAATGTTGTATAGCTACTCTTCAAAGAAATGTTTAACCTTGATGTCAATGGTGAATTCTTCCATTGCATTGACAACACAAGCAAAGACTTGCATGACAAGTTCACCCCTAATCTATCCATAAAATGTAAAATATATATTGAAATACTTTTACTCATGGACATGAGTGTCGATGCAATAATGGACATACACCTCACTGATCCTATTTTTTGTGGCATGATGAGTAAGAGAGATGAATTCTTGATAAAAAAAGGATATAAAGAATGCTTTGTGATAGGTGCAATCTATTCATGCAAAAAAACATAGATACAATTTGTCAATTATCATAACGTGGAATGCACAAGACAAGGACAACTTCTTCTACTTTCAACAGACCCATGGAAATGAGACACCTTTTATTATCGAGTTTTAGACTCCATGGATGTTGGATATGATGGTTTTCCACTCACACAATTTAGTCATCTCCATGGATTCCACATTTTCCACTAACAAAATGGGGTGAAGCATTAGAAACATCAACGAATACTTCTTTTTCATTTCAATGATCTTGTTGGCTATATACCTAACAATTATCACACTGAATTGTTTTTGATAATATAAGCAGGGAAGGGCCCTAATCTTGTGGAACAATAGTAGATCAAAAAAAGATACCAAGGTGGGAAACAACACCACCATCCAAACCAAAAAACAACATGATAATGGCTTGCAGGCCCAGATTTAAAACCATCGCTATAGTCCAGCCCATAAGTATCAAAAACAAAAAGTTACTATCAGCAAAATTTAAGCTATGAAGGCCATTGAAAGTCCACAGTATACCAGGTGGTATTCCACTAGATCTTAAAGATAAAATACGAACAATCCTAGATATTGATAAAAAAAACAAAAAAACCCATCAAAAGTAGGAAAAACAACAACCCAAGCCAATAGCTAGCCTTCCTTAACAGGTCCCCATACTCCCCTAAGAGATCCACATACTCACACCAATCAGGTCCCTCTATTTCATCCATCAATTTGAGGGAGTCATCCTTTCCTTTCTTCTTTAGTTTTTTTTCTAATGTTTACTTCTCCCGAGTCAGCCTATTGGAGAATCTCATCAGGGTCACTATAGCCTTTTCCATATCCTAAAATTGGACCTGCAAAAAGGTTAGTCTTCTTTTAAGAAAAAAAATACTCAATTCTTTAGAATTATTCTCTCGACCAGAGAGCCCAACATCCTCTTCATTCCCAATATCATTCTTTTCTCTAGACGGCTCCACTTGCTCCTCCTCTTCCTCATTTTTTTCTTCCTCCTCCAATTCATCTTCCCCCATATTGTAGGTAGTTTCATCAAAGTCGAAAACCTCAAAATCATCATCTTCCTGAGCCTCAAATTCCTCATATCCTTGGATATCCTCCACATCAAGAGACTTTTTTTCTTTCCCTTTTTTCTCTCTTGAGGTTGCCTTCGCCAGCCATGCTGACCTCCTTTCACCACTCCTGCCACTCCCCTGACCCTGTAATTTCTCCTTGAACTCTTCCTGTTGATTCAAATCCTTTGAAATATGAATAAAATCACAAGGATTGACCTCCTTTCTAGGTTTCTCAGCTTTAGGGAGTTCGAGCAGCGGGGGAGAGTGTTTTCTTTTTTCAGGGGTAGCTCTGGAAAGCAACAAGTCCACATTTTTTGAGTCCTCACTTTTTTCGGACTGAGGGGTAGAAGGGTTCAACACATTAGCCACCAAAGAGGAAATCTTAGAAAAGATAAGAAAATGTCTTGCAACAACAACAGGGGGGTTGTGGGGAGAATGATCAACAACTAGAGGTTCATCAACTTCAGGGTTTTCCACCCTCTGAAACTTAACATTTTCCTCATTAGAAGGGTTAAGGTTCTCCTCTCTAGCATTAAGAGGATTACCATGGGGATTTTGAGAAAGGGAAAATTTGTATAGAGTAAGCATTAAGCCCTAGTGAAGCGGCAGGTTAGCACCTTTCTCAATATTCAACTGCATAGAGGAAATAAGGTAAAACGATAGGTTTATGCATTCCCCATGTCTAATGTGGTTTAAAATAGGAAAATGATAAGCATGAATAGACATATAGCAACCTTCTAGAGTGAAATATCGCATAACAAATAGACTCACAAGGGAAAAAGGAGGAGGAATCTTGAATCTAGCTACCTATTTTGAAACCGCTTGAGAGTTTCCCCATGGTGTAGGAAATTATCCACAAAATGTTGGTAATTAGCTCCACTCTTTTTGGCAACCTTTAAACCAAAATTTTGCAGCCTCGTGGCCTCTACTAGGAAATGAGAAGTCACCTCAAATTTCACAGCACCAATAGAAACACAACCTCTCCTCCAAGATTTTGTAAACTTCGTTTTTAAATTTTCATTATAGCCTTTGAGGGATTGGAAGAAGGAAGCCATTCCCATGTTTTTGAACATTCTCCAGAAGTCAGCATTCTACTTCAGTGCCTAGTAGTTAGGTGGTTCAGTTCTTTTTCTCGGGCCTCCCATCTTTCTCATCTGTAAATTCCTTTGCAAAGATAGGTAAGATTTCATACTCTCCCCAACAATCAACTTCCTTCCCAGACCAAAACTAGCGTTCAAAACCCAAGATAAAAACCAGCTCACAAAAGAGTTGCAATTCTGGGTGTTTCTTCTTAGGGATGATAGCCTCACATTTCTTGGGGCCCAAAAGGAATTATGATTGATACAAGAAATAAAAATTGTAATTAAAATCTTGCCATTTCCCTCTAAAGAAATTTGTGAATAACTCATAGAGGGAAAATCGACACATGTTGAAAAGACATCCTTTAAGAGAACTATAATCAACATGTGATTTTTGATCTTATTCTTTAATGGGAAATTAAAGAAAAAATTTCCCTGAAGGATCCTCCTATGTACGCACATACCACTTAAGCCATCATTGTTAGGAAAGCATGACAAATCCACAATGTACTCTTCCATCCTGCCACCAACCAACTTCTCAGATATTCATTTCGTATGCATTTTCAAACTTTTCTTTGAGTATGATATCTCTCAGAGGTTGTGGAATTTTCCCATTGGTCCACCTAGTCCAACCCCTACACTCCAGTGCCACATTGGCCGCATAGTCAACCACACAATTCCCTTCCATGTACACATGTAGAACCCAATAGATAGTAAAATAATTCTTGATAACTTTACATCTGTCACTAATATTCTTAATTTCCCAAGGGGGAGTAGCAACATCATTTAAAATATCCACAATAAGTTTTGAGTCCCCTTCAATGATAACATTTAAGAATTTGAAAGCTCCAAAAGCAGCCATAGCTTCAACTTTTTTGTTTGACCAGATCCCTAGGTTCACACCAAAAGCCATTATGCAGTCACCATTATGGTTTCTCACTAGGCCACTAGCTCCAACCTGACCTAGATTTCCTTTAGAACAATTGTCAAAATTGCATTTCACCCAATCTTTCATAGGAGGACACTAGACAGTACCCAACCTTTTAAGCATCTTAGACCAATTCAGATTGGTTAGGTCTCTACTTATAGCCCAATTTTTTTTATTCTCATCTCCTTATAATTTGGCCAAGAGTTTTCTTACCTCCATATTTTCCTTAATTTGAGTTCTAACTATTTGAAACACCTCCTCACTACTTCTCTCCACCTCTCTAAAATATTTGTTGTTTCTCTCCTTCCAAATCCCCCAAGTAACAAAGGGGGGAACTTGATGCCACAGATCCATTATGACATTGTGAGAGAAAGGATAGTTAGAACAACCTTCAATAAACAGCTTCATTGAGTTAGGAAAAACCCAATCGAAGACAACAATTGCAACACCTTGGACTACACTTCCCTCACATAATTACAATGGAAGAATAGATGAGTTAACAATTCTTCCCCCTTCTTACATAGAGAACACTAATTAACTAGATGGAAACCTCTCTTTACTAGGTTATCATTGGTAAGGATATTGACATGGGCCACCGACCACCAAAAATAGTTTATTTTAGGAATCAGATTCTTAAGCCACACCACTTTCTAGATGGAACTAGGAACAACATCTTGGGCCCTCACCAAGTCTTCATAGGTCTTTGTAACTGAGAAATAGCCAAAGGGGCTGCTTTTCTAGAGCCAATCATCCTCCCTTCCCCTATCAAACCATTTCGCCTCCCCAATCAAATTATCCAAATTGATGAGGAGAGGATCCCAGTTCACTTGTCTTTGACCCCTTAGATTATTTCTCCTTAATAAGGCATCAAAATCCTTCCATTTTGGTTCCTCCCCTTCCCAATTTATGTAATCACTCACCTTTGTGCCACAAATTCTATGAAGGCTGCACTTTAGGGGATTCAATTCCTCATTAGCAAACAACGTGGCATTATCTATGCAAGGGTCCTTCCAAAAGTATGAGTTAAATCCATTCCCTATTCTCTTCCTTGCCCCCAACTTTAACACATTCCTTAATCTGATTAGGTGGTTCCATAGGGTCAAGCCAGAAGGGAGATCCATTTGAGATAGAAAGCAACCAGAGTTCCTATTTCTTAGGTACTTGGCTTGGAAGATTTTGACCGAGTCTTTTGAGCCTTCCAAAAGGTTCCAGCCAATTTTTGCAGTTAAGGCTTTATTTAGCATATGAATTCTTCTCATCCCTAACCCCCCACACATTTTAGGCCTGCAAAATTTATCCCAGCTAACAAGAGAAAGTCTATTATTTTCCTTTGTTCCTGACCATAGGAATTTCGTCTAAATTTTTTCTATCTTCTCCCCTATATGAGCAAGAATTTTAAACAAGGAAAGGTAATACACTGGAATATTCTAAAGAAATACTTTTAGGAGTTGGGTCTTACCAACTAAACTTAGCAACTTCCCCTTCCATCTAGCCAATTTATGTTGAATCCTTTCTAATAACTTGTTCTAGTAATTATTTTCTAATCTCTTGGAAAACAAAGGAAGCCCCAGGTAAGTATCAGGAAACTCAGCTTTTGGACACCCCAAAATTCTTTTCACTTTGTCCCTTATTTGTTGATTAGTGTTGAAGAAGTAAACTTTTCTTTTCTCATAATTAATGCACCAACGATTAACTTCAGCATAATCATTAAGAAGCTATGTCCAAGCCCCTGCTTCCCCCACTGAAGTATCCCCAAACAATAGGGTATCATCAACAAATTGTTGATGGGACTCAGGCCTGAGACAAGAAGGAACCTTAATACCTTTAAGAGCTTGCACATCCACCAACCTTTGAATATTTCTTCCCAAGGCTTCAGCAACAATAATAAACAAGTAGGGAGAAAGGGGGTTCCCCTACCTAAGGTTATGCCCACAAGAGAAGAAGCCCTAAGGAACACCATTAACCAAAACAGAGTACATAGGAGAAGTAACACAAGCCGAAATCATCTTTAAGAACCTACCATCTATCCCAAACTTCTTAAGAACAACAAAAAGGAAAGGCCAAGATACCCTATCATAGGCTTTTGAGATGTCAATTTTAAAGGCCATTCCAAGATTTTTTGAATGCTCCATGGAGTGGATTATTTCATGAGTCAAAATAATAGCATCAAGAATGTTTCTACCTTCAACAAAACCTTTTTGATTAGGAGTTATCATTTTACCCAACACTAGTTTAAGTCTCAACACCAAAATTTTAGAGAAAATTTTATAAACAGTATTACAAAGGCTAATAGGTCTAAAGTCTTTCATTGCAGAGGAATCAACAGATTTAGGGATACGAGCTATAAAATTAGCATTTGAATTTCTTAACAACCTTCCTGACCTAAAAAATTCTCTTGCAACATTAAAGAGATCATCTTTTACAATTTCCCAGTAAGTTTGAAAAAAATCAAGGGGGAAACCATCAATACCAGGGGCTTTAAGGGCTCCAAAAGAAAAAGTATCCTTTTTAACTTCTTCTAGAGAAATAATATTGGTCACCATCTTAATATCTAACTCAAAGAAAACATTAGGAATAACATTAAGAAATTTAGCATTAACTTGGGGGTCATTGACAGGGTTTAAAAGGTAGGTGGAGAAAAAATTTACAGCTTTCTTGACAATCTCTCTTTCATTAGTAACAAGAGAGCCATCCTCTTTAAGTGTTTGAGAACTTAGATTGGCAGAAAAATTTGTTGTTCTTGTCCCCTTCCATCAACCATTTAACTCTTGACTTTTGTTTCCAAAATATTTCCTCCTTTTTATTGCATTTATACCATTGGGATCTCAACTCTCTTTCCTTCGCACAAGTATCTTCATCCACCAAACCGGACTCCATTCTATCCTGTATTTCTTTTAAAAATTTTCCCAAAGCATTTTTTAACTCAAAAATGTTACCAAAAGTTAACTTATTCCACCCCTTTACTGTTTGCTTAACACGGAAAAGTTTTTCAGCCAAACAGAACATAGGAGTTCCAAGGATGTGTTCCTCCTGCCACGATTGAACTAAAGCAGAAAAATTTAGATGAGTGCACCACATGGATTCAAATCTAAAAGGGAAGGGGCCCTTATTATGATCCACATGTTTTTTAAGAACCAAAGCATTATGATCTGAGCCAGACCTAGGAAGAGCAGAGAGAGAAAGGAATTGGGAAATATCCCAATAAGTAGATATCAAAAATCTATCCAATTTAACTTGAATTAAATGGTTTCCATTCCTCCTATTTGACTAGGTGAATTTAGTGCCTTAGAGAGGAATATCAATCAGCCCTGTGGAGTTAAAGAATTCAACAAGCTCCATCATACTATCTGAGTACTCATCCAATCCACCTGACTTCTCAAAAGGAAGGAGGGGAGAATTGAAGTCCCCTCCTAGCATCCAATGCTCATCACACCTTTCAAAAATAGCCTCACTAAGTTGTTCCCATAGCAAAAATATGTCTCTACTAGAATTGAGGACATATATATTTACATGATTCCAAGACTCGTGAGAGCCTGGATCTTCCAAAGTAATCTCAAGGTGATTCTTACTATCAGAACGAAAAGAACCTTTCAATTTAGAGGGGTTCCAAAGGGTAGCAATACCTCCAGATGCTCCTTCAGCTTCACAAACACAAAGACCAACTCCAGGCCAAATACTAGCAATAGCTTTTTCAAAAGTTTATTTTTTCATCTTCATTTCATGCAAATGGAGGACATCAACTTTGTTATCCATGATGAGGGTCTTAACCAAAAACTATTTATAGGGACTGTTAAGGCCCCTAATATTCTAAGAAACATACTTCATTAAAAACATAAGCTTCCACACCCCCCAACCTAACCTGCAACCTGAACTACTTTTTCTTGGACTTCAATCCCATGATCAAATCATAGGTTTTTTTTTACCCACAGCGACATCCCTTATTGTATCTTTCAATCTTGCTTCCTTTTGAGAGGTTCTTCCCACCTTATTTCCCCCCCCAACATTTAGTTTCTTTTTCTTCTTGCTTTTTGAGGTGGTTTGTGACCATCCCTCCTCATCCTCCTTATCACTTGACCCTTGAGGGAAGCCAAGAAGGGCCAGTGACTCATTCATATTTTGAGCACCAAATTGGGAAACATAATTCAACTCCTCTAGGGATAGAGATATCTCTTGAAGAACATACTCACCCTCTTCCAGGACTTCCATAGTACCATTTAAGTACTTATTAGCCTTGAGACTATGGACCTTCAAGGGGTCCTCAACATGGATCTTAACCTCCTAATCTTCAACAAGAGGACCATCTGACACCTCAAATTCCTTATCCTTTAGAAGGGGAATGGCCTCAGAATCATTATCCTTTAGAAGAGGAATGGAAACCTTCTAGGAGGACACAAGAGAAGGTTGCACTCTAGATTCCATGGCTTTAGGAAAAGAGTCTTCTTCAGACCTCTTGCCTTTAGCTTTTGAGCTTTCACCCAAATCCACACAAGAGTCAATAAGATGACCAAACCTCTTGCAGTGTTGATAGAAGAGGCAGGAATTTTCATACTCGAAGGGTTGGGTCTAGTTTCCAAACATTGACTTAAGCAACATAGAAGAAGGAAGAACCGTGTTAACTACCACATTGACACATATACGATCATATGCAAGTCTCAATATCTCCTGGGTGATTATATCAATGACCAAAAGGCTCCCAAAAGAGTTAGCAATACCTGAAAAAATTCCTTTCTCCCAGAACTCTAGGGGAAGCCCCGGAAGTCAAACCCAAGTAGGCATAGACCCCCCCAAGTCAGTCGAAAGGTCAAAGCTAGGTTTCCATTTACAAAGAGAGAAAGTTTTTAAAGCCTAGGTCAAAGGCCCATGGACCTCCAGTTAATATTTTTAGCATATCCTCATAAACCACAAAAGAGAACATAAAAATACCTCTAGGCATGGCATTAATTGTAACACTACCTTTGAGGTTCTAGGTGGAAGCAACCCACTAATGCACAAGTTCAATATTTGGCCTGAACACCAAGAAATTTCCAACCAAATCTATTTTCAGGCTATCCATCACCTTCAGCATAAGGGCCTGGGAACATCAACTTCCTAGCCAGTAATAGAGCAAGAAGCATAATCTGGAAGTTTTTTATTCTAGGATGGCAAGTCAGACCCCACCAAATTTTCCACGTAGGAAACAGGGGCTTCTTCTGAAAAAAAAGGAATTAATACCAAGCACAAGAGAGAAGAGAAACTTCCCAAATATTTTAATAGTCTTTTCCCCCAGGGAAAGGATAGTAATATGAGGAGAAAATGTCTTTTCAGAAGCAGGAAGGTTAGCTTCTACCACTACAGGCACAACAACAGAAGCGGGGATAGTTTCCTTGGAATGGGGAGCCTTCTCGGCCCCCCCCTGAAATGGCCATGAAAAATATATAGCAAAAAACGATATCGGAAATTCAAAAAAATAGCCAGCACGGGAAGAGTAGAGCACTAGCTTATATTTCACGTTGAATTGTTATGTCTATAATACAAATTATATACTTTTCTCATTTTTGATGAGCAATAAAGTGGTGTGCTTGTTGCATGGTAAATATCCCTGCAAAACAAGATTGAGGACATTTCTAGTTGGCTATACATAGTGTATTCCCATGGAATAAGAGTTAGACCCAACTAGAGAATCAATGTTTTTTTGACTGATGATGTCACTACAAAAAAATAGGCCATACAATAAGTGCATGTTTTGGTCTGTTTGTGTACCTTTATCATTTTCTTTTTACTCTCAATGCCACTTTGTCATGCAAATGAGCACTAAGAAATATCCTTTGTATTATCTATTATGGTTGTCTTTAGATTTTGTGTGCTTCTATGTATTTGGTATGTTCAAAGGGCTTGGCTAAAGAACATACATAAGTACACAACTAAGGATAGGGAAATGGACATCTTCCAAAAACTTGGCACAATCATGATGGCGATCAGTGATAGAAAAGTCAACATCACTTAGCTATTGAACAATTTCTTTGAGGAGTTCAATGATCAACCTTGATTTTTATAATACTTCAAGAAGACCTGGTGTGAAAGAGATGGTTGAATTGGTGAGTTGAAAATTTTAATCACCTCATTCGATTCACAACATTCAATTTCTTTGATGTTACTTCTAATATGTTGTGGTTTACCTCACTATTACTTTTTTTCATAGTCATGTGGGAAAAAAATTGTAGACTATTCCCACATGCCAACTAGGATATAAATGTTTATATCGAGTCATACCATTACATGTTGAAAACTTGATACTAATGTGATCATTAAAAAATGAACAAGGTGAATGGACTATTTTTACTACATGCTTGTGTATAAAATGGAACCATTCTTTAGGAAAAATAAAAAGTTGTAGCATCATGTTCTCTTGATGAGCTATAAGATTCAAAATATTAAATCTAGTCTAGAGAGGGAAAATGAAATTAAAAATAATCATTGTGTTCTAGATGAAACACATCTTGGATGGAATTGGGTGAAAAGTCAAAGTAGGTGCAACCACTACCTAGTTCAAAAATTTGGTGACCACCTTTTTTTTTGTGAGCACCCTTGGAGTTTACAGGGGAACACTTACAAACATGTCCTTAAGGTTGTTGAACTAATTAAAAGTTCATTTGATGTTGCATGGGTGGTCCATGGTAAGTGAATTTCAATTTGAAGTGTGTTAATTTATGGGAGACAATTGTGTTTTGAATTTTCTACCACCTAATACAAGTTTCTTGTATGTTATCATTTAGAAAACGGATGTGAAGCCATTGATAAAGGGATAGATTTGAACAAGACATTGCCATAGAGGGGAATCCAAGAAAATATTCCTAATGTTCTCACCCCTACACAAGCTCCTTCTACCAGTGATGAACATGATGAACATTTGTATAAAAGGTGTATTTGAATGACACAAACAAAATCTTGAAGTGATGTGTACATCACCTCAGTGTCTAGAACAATTGTAGTCATATGCATAGTGTGTTGAGAGGTTTCGATAGGATCTACAAAAATCTAATGTATTTTCATTTGAATTCATTCAAGATCTTGATGCAAGTGCATCTATCACTATTCGTATGCATCCATGGTTTATTACAAGCAAGGATTTTCCTCAACATACAACCCACTGTAGGGAGTGTGCTACACAACAATCAAACTGTAAGTGTAAGAATGAGGTAAACAAACTAAAATGCATCTACACTTCTAAATAAGACATAATCTAAGATTCAAAAGAATTTAAGCTAATTTAAACTAAGAATCTTCAGAAATCTGTCCTATTGCTCTCTAACTTTAAAGATTTCTCTAATCTACTTTGCTCTTAGATTGTAGAAGCTAATAGATTGTTGAAATGACACTTAAAGAATGAGAATTAAACTATCATGATTCCTAAATGCTACTAAGATGATTCTACATTAAAAATTATGAGAAAGAAACTACTGTAAACAACCATGACTATGAATGCTAAATGCTTGATTTCTTGAATGCTTCTAGTTGCTTTGATTGCTTGAATGCTTGGAAAACCTGCAAAGTAAGATTGCACAAGCTAGGATGCTTTTCCTGTAGCCAGCAACCTGTATTTATAGCTTTCACGACACTCATTTGTGGAGGGAAAACACAACAGAGGTTGAGATTCAATCTGGAGAATTGAATGGTATGAGATGAGAAGGTGGAGCTGATCATGAAGGATTGTTTTTGCCCATGAAAACACCAGGAAAGAGGATAGGAGAAGATTTTCCTATGACAGCCCTTCACGGCCATTCCTGTAAATGCACAGGTGTTGGTTGTTGAAAAATTTAATAAAACTGAATAGTTTTATTTTATTGTTGAGATTTGATGAGGTGGAGGTTTTTTTAGAAGATTTTAGGAATATTTTACTTGATTTATTCCCAAAATTGGAAGAGAATAGAATATTAATTTAAATAAACAAACTATAGGAGTTTTATTTATTAAATTAAATGTGAAAGAAGAGTGATTAATTAATTTAAACAAAGTATGTGAACTTTATTTAATTAATTAAAGTAGAGTAATATGATCCTTATAAATAGGAGAATTTGCTTATAATAATAATTAAATAAAACAAACGTATTAATTTTGCTTATTTAATTAAAATTAGAATAAAAGAAGAATTTAGAAGAAATAAATATGAACTATATAAATAAATAATTTTTATTTATTTAATAGTAGAGGAATAACAGATTAATTAATCAAATAAATGTATTTAATTAATTAGACCATTTTTAGGTGTCTACATTTTGCCCCTCTTTGAAGTGATGTGTTTACGCGTTGCTTCAAAGAAAATTTTGCCTCAGCTGCCAGTATTGATGAAAAGTTTAAAATATGCCCTAGACTTGCCCCAGATATTGAATTTCGAAATGATAATGATATATGCCCCCACGGGAGATAAATTGATGAATTTTGATTTTTTTAATGATTTTTCTAAATTTTTATGATGATTTGATGATTTGATAATGATTTGATGAAGAAACAATGATGAAACAATTTATCTCCTGATAAAGAAATACTGATTCCTCCAGTTGATTATGATGATGATTGATGATCTTGATAGCTTAGAAGATTATTGATCTCATGATAGGTGAGATTCAATGATTGATTGATGATTGACCTCATGATAGGAGAGGATCAATGATTGATTGATAATTGACCTCATGATAGGTGAGGATCAATGATAGATTGATGATTGATTGACCTCATGATAGGTGAGGATTAATGATTGATTGATAATTGACCTCATGATAGGCGAGGATCAATGATAGATGCTCACAAGATTTGATCAAAGTATCATCAGAGCTGATTCAGATTTGATTAGGCAATGTGGTTTGACTTCTTTGATTGATATGATATGCCCTAGTATAGAAGTGATTAATGTACTGAGACTTGATGATGCAAAATGATGAATAGGCTAGGAGATGGGATGATGAAGAGATAATGGAAGGAGAAGATGAAAAGTAAGAACAAATGAATTCAAGGATAAACGTGATGTTTCCCCAGTCAAGTTGCAAGCCAAGATTGATTGATGATGACGATGATGATAAGAGTGTTGTTGATGAGGGAAGGATACATCCTGAAACAACAAAAAAGGATAGGGAAGGATATATCCCGATGATGATGATGATGATTGGATAAAGGCCTGTAACAAGGTTGGGAACAAAACCAAGGATGCAATTAAATGATTTGTGCTAGACTTAATAGATTAAGATTGGATGGAATTTGAGATGATTGAAATGAAAGAAAATGATTCAGAAAGAGGTGATTAGGAAAACAATTATATATTATCCTAAGAATTATTGAAGAGATAGTGATATGATGTAGAGAGGGAATACGTGTAGCTTTTGAGATTGAAATTTGGTATCTTTTGAAACAATCTATAAATTCATATGCAAGACTAATATGGATGCAATCTATTTTAACCATGCAATTTTAAGTGTCATTTCAATAATCTTTTGATTTTGCTTTGTATCATCACTGAGCTTTTAAAATGTTGAAAGTGAATACAAGCATCAATGATATGAGATAGACCAATGATGACCTAAGTATTTCTTTCATGATTTTTGATATTGCAAGTGAACACAAGCATCGAGGTATAATTAAACTGAGATGACCTGAGCATTTCTTGCGTAAACAGACAAGAATTAACCATTTTATTAAGTGAATTGGAATGTCATCCATGATACTTGGTAGAGCACTTCCCGTGACAATTCACAAAATAATAATGACTAACTCACAAACAGTAAACAAAGAAAAGTATCATTCTCCTTCCTTGCTTCTCTAGTTCAATACATCATCGAGTAGCTCCAAAGAAATAATAAGCAAATGATAAAAAGAAAAGTACAACAATTCAAATTCTACTTTAATGTATTTTCAAATCATTATTCAGATTAGATCATCGATGTTGAAATGTGTGTGCTGATGTTTGCATGATATTCTCAGACATTTGACCAAATGATGTGACCTAAAGACCTATCCTAGGGGTCTCGGGGACTGATCAAAGATTAGTCTTGCCTACGTTATACATGTAGAGACCACGTAGTTCAACTGATACAGACTCTATTTTTTTTGCGTTTTGCAATTTTTGAATGTTTTTGCATGGATTTTCTGATTTTTTGATGTTTTTCGATTTTGATGGATTTTCTAATTTTTTTGGATTTTGATGGATTTTTTGATGTTTTTAGAATTTTGAAGCATTTTTCTGATGTTTTTGGATGCTTTTCAAGTATCGTCACTCGGTGTTGGCACGTTTGATTGTCTCCCCATTTAAGCCGAAAGTCCATTGTACCAAAGAACTCTAGGACGTTGCCCCCAAGCTAGGGTAAGACATGATATCCTTGCTATGATATGGAAAATGATACTAAGTATCTCAAATGATAGATGGAAATGATATGAAAGGAAACAACCATAACAAAATTGTACCCAATAGATAGAAGAGCTGATGAAAATCACAAGTAGCGCCTGTTTGCCAGGTTTTCATCACTTATTTTTATTGTGTCTTCCTTTTTATGTATTTTTATTTTTATTTTGTTTTTTTCCTTTTTCTGTCATCATGACACCTGTTTGCCAGGTTTTCATCAAGACAACTTTACCGATCATGCACTAGGTATCCTCAAGTATAGAATCGCCTGAGATGGATGTTGTTCATGAGCTCCTCCAACATATCTCCTTCTGGTGTAGACAGCTGGTATGCTCCTGATCCATAGACAGATATAATGACATAAGGCCCTATCCAGTTAGGTTTAAACTTTCCCTTCTTTTCTCTATCTACTTGATTTCTAGGGTTTTCCCGTAGGACCAAGTCTCTGATCTGGAAGACTCTAGGCTTAACCCTATGATTATAGTTCCTAGACATTCTTTGTTGATAGGTTGTCAAATGATTGACAGCTTGTTGTCGACGTTCATCAAGTAGCTCTAATTCTTGAAGTCTAGAGATCCTGTAATCCTCATCTAAAATGAGTCCCTTTAGTGAAACTCGAAGGGATGGAATTTCTACCTCGATAGGTAATATTGCCTCTAATCCATAGACAAGAGCATATGGTGTAGCTCTTGTTGGTGTTCTGATGCTGGTCCTATAAGCCCAAAGAGCAGGGTTAAGTTGAACGTGCCAATCACGCCCTACCTCATTTACAGTCTTCTTGAGAATCTTTAGGATTGTTTTGTTTGAAGCTTCTTCCCATCCATTACCTTGAGGGTAATAAGGAGTTGAAAAGCGATGTTGGATGTGGAACTTTTCACACAACTCTTGGATGTCTTGGTTCTTGAAAGGCGTGCCATTATTTGTGATGATTGACTGGGGTATCCCATATCTACAAATGAGATAATTAAGTATGAAAGATGATATCTGCTTCCTAGTGATTGTGGTTAAGGGAACTACCTCCACCCATTTTGTAAAATATTCTGTTGCGGTGATAATGAACTTATGTCCATTAGATGAAGATGGATTAATTTTCCCTACCAAGTCCAATCCCCACTGACAGAAAGGCCATGTAGTTGTGAATGGATGGAGCTCCTGTGTTGGTGCATGTATAAGATTTCCATGAATTTGACATTTTTGACATCTCTTGACAAACTTATAAGATTCTTGCTCCATGTGTGGCCAGTAATACCCCAAACGAAGAAGTTTCTTGGCTAAAGATAATCTGCTTGAATGTGTGCCACAAATTCCTTCATGGACCTCATGTAAAGCAGAAGCAGATTCGTTGTGTTCTAAACAACGCAAAAGAGTACCATCTAGGCCTCGATGGTAAAGAGTGTTAGCAATAATAGTATGTTTGGCGGATTGACGTATGAAGTTGCACTTTTGGTTGTGGGAAAGATCTGGCAGTAAGATATTATCTTTTAGGTAAGTATAAATGTCTCCATAAATGGAAGATTGGGCACTATCCAAAAGGCTTATGGTTTGAGATTTGGGATTTGCATATGCAGGATTTGACACTTGTTCCACAATGAATCGATAATGATCTTGTGTTTTAGGCATTTGTAGAAGAGATGCTATTGTGGCCATGTCATCTGCTGCCTTATTCTCTAATCTTGGTATTTGCTCAAATTTGATATCTATGAAGTATTTCTTTAGATCATCTACCAGTCTCTTATATAAAATCAATGTGTCATCCTTAGTTTGGTAATCATTTTTGACTTGATAGATGATTAACTGAGAGTCTCCATACACCTATAGTTCTATGATTCTCTAGTCAATAGCCACTTTAATTCCAAGGATTAAAGCTTCATATTCTACAACATTGTTAGTGCAACGGAAGGTAAGCCTGTAAGATCGTGGAATTGTGTACCCAAGGGGTGTGACAAATAAAATTCCTGCCCCTGATCCATGTTGTGTGTAGGATCCATCGAAGAAGAGTTGCCATGGTTGTGTTGTAACATTGACGATATCTGTATTAGGAAATTCCATGGTCATAGGATGACTATCTGATAATGGAGCTTTTGCTAATTGATCGGCAATGACTTGTCCTTTGATAGCTCACCTTTCAACATACTGAATGTCAAACTCACTGAGGAGCATGACCCACTTTGCCAACCTTATTATTAAAGCTGCTTTGCTTAGTAAATACTTTAAGGGATCAATTTTTGCAACGAGCTTGACAGTGTGAGTGAGCATATAGTGTTGCAATTTTTGTGTTCCAAATACTATTGCTAAGCATGATTTTTCAATGAAGGTGTAGTTTACTTCATGTCCATCGAGTGTCCTGCTGATATAGTATATTGCTTGTTCCTTTCCTTCTTTATCCTCTTGTGCTAGCAAGGCTCCTAAAGAAATATCTGTTGTTACGATATATAGCAACAATGGCTTGTCTTTACTGGGTGGCACCAAGATTGGTGGTGTCATTAAATAATGCTTGACTTGATTGAAAGTATTCTCACACTATTCATCCCATTTAAAAGACACATTTTTATGCAAAAGATGGTTGAATGGATGACACCGATCTGCTAGTTGAGAGATGAATCTTCTAATAGACTGTAGTCAGCCTTGTAGAGATCTTAATGTACTGATATTCTTAGGAGGTGGCATTTCCATAATGGCTTGAACTTTTGCTAGATCTACTTCAATTCCTTTTGTAAAAACTATGTATCTAAGGAGTTTTGCTGATGTTACTCCAAAGGCACATTTCTTGGGATTTAATCTGACTTTAAATTTCTCCAACCTGTTAAATATTTTGGCAAGTATCTCTAGATGTCCTTCTCTAGTGTGAGATTTGGCTAAGATATCATCCACATAGTCCTCCATGAAGGTGTGCATCATGTCATGGAAGATTGTTGTCATAGCTCGCTGGTATGTAGCTCCTGCATTCTTTAACCCAAAAGGCATGACGTTCCAGTAAAAGGTGCCCCACAGACATGTAAATGCTATCTTTTCTTGGTCTTTAGGAGCTATTTTCATTTAATTCTATCTTGAAAATCCATCCATGAGTGATAGAATTTGATGGCCAGCTGTTAAATCCACAATCATGTCTATGTTTGGCAAAGGAAAATCATCCTTTGGACATGCTCTATTTAAATCTCAAAAATCAGTACATATTCTAATGGTGTGATCTGGTTTTGAAATAGGTACAATGTTGGATATCCATTCATCATAATCAATAGATCTGATAAATCCAGCATCTAGTAGTTTTTTCAAATCATTTTTTACCAATAATGCAACATGTGGATGCATCTTTCTCAGTTTCTGTTTTACTAGTTTAGTGCCAGCTAGTAAAGATAAGTGATGCATAATAAGATCTGTGTCTAAGCATGGCATGTCAGAGTAGGACCAAGCAAAATTGATGCATCTTTCTTCAAAGAATTTGATAAAAGCTGGCTTTTCTATATCTGTTATGGATGCTACCAAGTGTAGTATTCTTACTTTCTCTGTTGTGCCAATATCAATAGACTGTGTGGGTTCTACCAACACTGATGATCTTTCATGGTAATGTTGTGGGAGGATGTCAAACCTTCCATCCTTTGGTGCCTCAATGAGGTTTTCACCATTGGATGCGTTCTTTGTTTTTACTATTTTAGGATCAAATACTGCCATAGAATGGTTTTCACCATTAGATCCATTTTTTATTTTCATATTTTTGCAATTGGAAGGCTTGGCATCCTCCTGCCTAAAATCACCATTAAAAGAAGCATTGGTAGAACAAGTATTAGATCTTCACAGCAAAGGTAGTTAATAATAGTAGAGTCATTTTCAAAAACAGGGAGAGTGATGGGGTGTTGGGGTTCCCACTCGATAAGCTCGGGATGTACTAAAGGCAATGAATCATTAGATGGGTTGAGGTCAGTGATTGTGAAAGCTCAGACAGAAATGTCATCCAAGTTGTTAGTGGTTATGTCGAGGCCTACGAAGGCATTTTCTTCCACATAATTTATCTCACTCGATGTCTATTCATCTTCACTTGAGTCATCAAAATTTTGTGTTTCAAAGACAATAGGATTAAAACTCGAGCTTTGACCCTCCTCATGTTTGGGGGTATACTTTTTGATAACATCAATCTAGATATCTTCATAGGAAACATCTGATAAGTTGTCCCACTCATATTCATTTGAATCTATTTTGAAGTTATCTCTCATTTGAAGAATACGCTCCATAGTTTTATTGGTGAGTTATGCTCTTGCTTCTTCTGTGTATCCTAGTCTAGTTCTGCCATTTTGCTGAATTGTGAGAACCTGGATTGGTTATGTTACACTTTGTTCCCCTCATTCAAGAGGTCCTTGTTCTGCTACATATCCTAGTCCAGTTTTATCCTTATGTTGGAGTGTGAGAGGCTGGATTGGTTCTGTTATGCCTTGTTTCCTTAACCCAAGAGGTCCCTGTCCTGAATATCCCATCTTCTCCAGAATATTTTTTCCCTTTCCATATTGATTTGTCTCTATGATATTACTCGTGGAAGTGGAAGCTTCTTCATCCCTATAAAGCCAATTTAGTATAGCCTTATCTTCTGACTCTTCATCTAAGTTTCCATATTTTACAAATCTTCCATCTAATGCCGTTGTAGATTGTGCTGATTTTTGGGTGATTGTAGATGGCTGTCCATACGTTTGTAAGGAGGGTAACATCTGTGATAGATGGAAAGAGTGTCCAACACCATATTCACTTATTCCTTTGTCACTTATCTATACTTTGTTGGTGAATTGATGTCAGAGTGAAGCCAATTGTTCTTCAACATTTGAAGGGTTAGATTGTGCCACCTTGATCTCTTGTGATTTTTGTTGTTTTGGAAGCCGCTTTGATATGAAGCTTTGCTATTTCTCACCATTAGATGAATCTGATGTGCTAACTTCTTGATTGTTAGGTATTAATGTATCCTGAAATGTTTTCAATGTATGACAAGCTTGGGTGTCATTATAGTCTGCTGTGATTGTTACCTCCTATCCATTGACAGGAAATTTCAAGCATTGATGATAAGTGGAAGGTACTGCTTGCATGTCATGAATCCAAGGACATCCCAACAGTATGTTGTATGTCAGTTCCCTATCTAAGACTTGACAAAACACATTTTGGACAATAGGTCCCACTTGAATGGGTAATATGATCAATCCTTTAGAGGATCTTTCTTCCTCATCATATGCTTTGATTGTGATTTTTCTTCTTGTATCAATGGCTTCATCTGAGTATCCTAGTGCATGAATCAGTTTTAAGGTACAAATATTTAAACCAGCCCCTCAATCTATCAGGACACGCTTTACACAGTGTTTATGGATGAGGACTTCAATGTGAAGGGCGGAATTATGTGGATGGGTGAGTGATACATCATCATGTTCAGAAAATGAAAGGCAATGAGGTGTAGATAGATGTCCCACCATAGCTTGAAATTGACATACATCCAAATTGTTAGGTACCGTGGTTGATACAAGAGCTTGCTCAAGAACCTCTTTGTCTGATGGGGAGATCTTTAAAAGTTCCAAGATAGATATTTGCACTGGTGTTTTCTGTAATTGATCGATGAGATTATATTGATTGGAGGGAGGATCTATAGATGGGGATGATAATGATGCTCCCTTCAATATAACTTTGGATTGTGCCCTTGTTGTGGCATTAACCGGTTGGTGCTCTTGTTTCCCTTTGAGTGTGATTACATTAATTTGGTTTTCAGATTTGTCAATATGTTGTACCAAATTAGTAGGTGTAAGGTCATTGTTTCGATTGATTTGATTGCATAACTCCTCATCCTCCTTGGCAGCGGAAAGACAAAGGATCGTTGTTTCATAAACATAACCAACATTCTTACCTTTGGTGTTTGCGAAAGAGGATTCTCCCTTCTGATAATTAGGTAGAGGATTTTTGAATGTTGTATGATCTTTGTTTGTTTGGTGCCCCTCTAAAAATACTTTCTTTTGATCTATAAGGTCTTGTACCGCTTGTTTTAACTGCCAACAATTTTCAGTCATGTGGCCTTTATTTTGAAGGTAGTGACAGTAATGTGAGTCATTCCACCATGATGGTTTGACTTGAGGGTCCCAATTTCTAGCCTCTTGTACTTGAATAAGCTTTTCATCTAAAAGTTCTTTGAGGACTGATTCCAATGATTGCCCTAATGGTGTGAATTTTCGTCTATTGGATGGTCGTTGGAATGATTAGGTTTTTGTTTCTCCATTGTTTTGATTATTTCCTTGATCACTACTTTGTTTGACATTAAGACCATTATTTTGTTTGTTTGTAGTTGTTGGTGTCAAGGTGAATACTGGTTTGGATATATGTGTATCGATCATGGTATCAATATTTTTATTCTTTTTCCAAAATCTTGGTTTTTCACTATTGTTGTTAGAGGAATTGTTATTGTTTGAACCTTCAATGAAGTGTTTGATTGTTCCTCTCTTGATTAGAGCCTCTTTGATTTTGAGTCCCTTTTCGATAACTTGCTCAAATGTAGATGGACATTGCAATTCCAATCTATAATTCATTTCATCTACTAAGTTATCAATGAACATTTCTATCTTCTCTTCTTCAGGAATAGATCTAGGGTATTTAGCAAATAGCCTTCTCCATCGTTGGAGAAAGGAAAGAAACTTTTCACCCTTTGCTTGTTTGGTGTTGTAGAGTTCTTTTAAGGTCACCTCATGTTGGATGTTGAATGAGAAGCATGTTATGAACCTATTGATCAATTCTTCAAAAGATTGGATCCCAGCTTCCATTTTAGAAAACCACTCCATGCAAGTGTTTCCTAAGCTTCTTGGAAATAATCGTAGTAAGAGTCCTTGTGTGCGAACTCTATGCTCATGGCTCTAAATTCTCGTACGTGATCAAATGGATCGGTTCTCCCATTGTATTTGTTGTATGTCGGGTATTCACAATACCATGGAAATGGTATCATGTTAATGCTTGGGTCAAATGGATAAGGGCAAATATCTTGTAAGGAATATCTTTTTGTTGGCCCCTGTTGGATATTTTGGAACTGCAACTGTAATTGTTAGATAAGTCTTGTCAAAGCATCTATTTGATTTGGATTTTCCATACTAGTTGTCTGAGGTGTGGTCGTTTCCTTGAGTTGGTTGACATCAAATTCTTTAGGAAGCTTAGCACCTTTTTCAGCTAATAATAAAAGATACTTTTCCATATCTTGCTCCAACATCTTTTCCATAAATTTATGGAAATGAGGGTCTTGTTGAACTTTCTCGATTTCTTCTGCAATTATTTCTTTCTCTTGTGAATTATTGAGAGGATCAGTGTTGCTGTATCGTCCCCAAGGGTTTTCTTTAGCCATGGCTGCTATTCTTTCATTTTCTTCTTGTTGTTGTCTTTGATATGTTGATCGTGTGAAAATAGGCATACAAACGTTTAAAGTTTTACTCTAGACTTTGATCTTGAATTTTTGATTTGATAAGTGTCGAAGTTTTTGATTTAAAATCTGATTTAGCCGTGTCTAGTTTCGTGATGGAAGGATGATAAAAATCCTTGATAGGGAAATTTTAACACAAAAATCTCAGATTTAGTGATAAGGACACTTTGCAAGATGTTTCAAGATCTAGGCATAATAGTAAAGTTTTCCTTTTTTATGATTCAAGTGTTTTGGACTATGAGAAAAAATGTTTTTGATTGATGAAAACCTTGTTTTTGATGTGGGCAAACTGACAAACTGTCTTACTAACTCTCTATTTTTCTGACTTTTTGGGGTGCTAAAATAGAGTTTCGATGCGCTAAAACAGAGTTCTGACATGCTAAAACAGAGTTCTGACGCGCTGAAACAGAGCTGTGACACGCTAAAATAGAGTTCTGACACACTAAAACAGAGATGTGATGCACTAAAATAGAGTTTTGATGCACTAAAACAGAGCTGTGATGCGCTAAAATAGAGTTCTGACGCACTAAAACAGATACTCGAAGCGCTGAAATAGAGATGTGATGCGCTAAAATAGAGCTATGACGCGCTAAAACAGAGACTCGAAGCGCTGAAACAGAGCTCTGACGCACTAAAATAGAGCTGTGATGCACTGAAATAGAGTTCTGACATGCTAAAACAAAGTTCTGACGTGCGACAGAATGTTTTTGGGGTGCCACAGGAAACTATCTCACTCTACGAAATTCACTTGGTCTTGTGTCATATTGTATGGCAGGTTGTGGGATGTATTCTAGACGAATTCGTTGACTATGATTGTGGTGTTGCCTAAGGGCTTTGAAAAAAATGCTTGTGAATCTAAGGGAGCTACTGAAAAGTCGTCTGTATAACCTCTAGATAAATCATGATATCTATGAATAAAAGTCCTATGTTGGAGTAGAACTGATCTGTATAGGATCTAGACTAAATTACAGAATTTGAATACTTAATTTTTACAATGATTATTCCAAGTTAATTAGAACAAAATTAACTCATGGAAATAATTACAATAATTAAAATGACAAGGTGATAACAACAAAATGAAAGAAAATGAGAGAAAGAAAGAGAGAGATGCAAACAGAGTTTGATTACGGAGTTCGCCACAAATGTGACTACGTCTCCAGGTCGGCTCCAATAGAGTACGACCGATCTGATTAATCTCCAAATCAATTAAAAAAATGCACCGAGACCATTTCTTCTAGCACTTCGGCAGCATAACAATACTCCGATGTACGAAAATGGCTCCAAAAATCTCCTAGAACTCCTCTCTGTATCACCTAGCCCCTGTTTCACTTGAAAATTATGCTTAACTCCTAAGAGCATACCTTCCCCCTTTTATACACAAAATATTCCCAAATTGGTGAAAAACCAATTTATTTGGAAATTTCAACTTAATCCCCCTTACATAGTAAATATTTTGGAAAAATCCCCCTTATCAAAACAAATCCCCTGAAAAAAATAATTAAATGGTTTCTATGCCCTGTCACATATTACATTTGGGCTTATCCTGTTTGTATAAGTTACAACTAATCCTTTTAAAAGGATTATTGTTTTATAACTTAGAGGGAATTTATTAAATTAAGGAGTATTTCGTTTCCAAATTTCCACAAAACCATCCAATGCCACTTGTATTTTAAAACCATACAATATACAATGTTGGTTTGAAATTCTCATTTAAAATAGGGGATGAGTTTGGTTACGGGCTATTTACATCCCTTAAAAATAGGGATCAATTTGTTTTCCCTAAAAAAAAGGTAGCCTAAAAAATAACATGATTTTTTTTTTAAATAATGGTGATCCCCTTTTATAGGGAGGGCCACATTTTTTTCTTAAAGAAGTGATTTAATTATTAAAATGGAGGGCATGGCTGTTATTAATTTATTTATTATTTTCTTATATATTTTTTCAAATAAAGCCATGTCCAAAAAATTGCCGCCACGTGTAACTTTGGGAAGCCACCATGTGTCACCTCATGATTCATCCATGTCAGCATGATGACGTCATTCTGACATCATCATTATACCTTCAAGTCAACCTAGTCAACCACGAGCTTTGACCTTCCATATCTTGCACATACGAGCTCCGATTTGTGCAAAACGAACACCGTCGGAAAGCTCTTGCCATGCTCTTCGCATTGACACCAATTTTGACCGCTTTTGGTGACATCAAATTTTGACCTTTTTTTTGCCCTGGGCCCTAAGTTGACCAATTGTTGACTGAACTTTGACCGGCAATAACTTAGGCTCCGTAGCTCTATTTGACTCCATTCAAGTTGCGTTGGAATCAGGACATCGAGCTCTTTCTAATGGTACTAAAATCTGGAGATTTTGAGACACTTCAATTTCCACTAAAAATATCCCCCGGATCACGCCTCCCCACTGGAGAACTTTTGGACCTCCAAAAGTGGCATTTACTCTAACATTAAGTGAGGACTTGGGCTCCCCACTTGTCCTATATCCTCTATACATCTGAATACCTGGCTCACAAGCACAATGAAGACTGCGACAACATTGTTGAACATAAACATTATTCTATCGCTTCCATAAGCTTCTAAACCAACTGTTGTAGCCACTAACCAACAAATATTGACTAGCATCAAGCTGAACAATAATGCAGAAATGAAAGAGAATAAATCAACAAGATATCGATCCTTTACACCAGGAACATTTTTACCCAAGGAACCATCAATGCTTTCAATCATCATTCCCTCACGTTGTACTGTTGGTGCATCCTACAACATCTGACCATGGTTAGCTACTCCAAGTTCAAGTGTAGAACCACCTATACTGATAGACATAAGAGTTAACTCTTTACTTGCATTAATTACTCTCTTTAACTACCCTATGTTTGCAAAAGAATGATCAGTCTTAATCTTGTGAGAATGTACAATATACTGTATGCCATCTTTAAGCAAGTGATAATGATTCTTTCCCCTGTAGAAAATAGCTTTCTTGTCATATAAATAAAGGCTACCAAGCACTATCCCACAGATATCCAGTGTAACCACATCAAACTGTACTTCATCCACAAACTTACTAGTGATTGTGAATCTTAAGGTGCATTGTCTTGTTACTTGCAACTTATCATTTTCACAAATCCAACCTAGTGGATAAGGTTTCTTATGCTGTGTAGTTTTTAATCCCAAGTTTCTTACAACACTTTCTGAAATCAGATTAACCTGAGATCCACTATCTATTAGTGCATCAATTTTACTATTCTTAGCAACAACCCTTAAATGAAATAGCTCATTCCTCTTCACATCTTCAGAGACATCATTAACTTTAGAAGTAGAAGCACAACTAGAAACAGAAACACCAGAAATAGGAGCTTTACCTTTCAAACCCATAGCCATTATCTTAGTCTCATCATCTAAATCTGAACCAAGATCCATAACAACATTCATGGCTTTCTCCTTAACTTTCTGTTTCTGATTCTTTCTTTGAGCCCACTTAGGCTTCAATTCAGGATGCAACTTCCAACAATGATCTTCATCATGACCCTTCTCGTCACAATGAGAGCAAGCAAGCTTGTCATCCTTCTTTACTGTAGCTGTCTTCTTTCCTTTCCCTGTCTCTGCAACCTTAGAAGATTTCTTTACATCATTATCAAACTTATCAATAAAAGATCCTTTACCCCTTGACTCTAAGTGTGTAGCTTGAACAGACACTTCATCCAAATTACAAGGGTTCAATACCAAAATAGAATGCCTAAACTAGGAATGAAGACCTCCTATGTACTTCAACAAAGTGTCCTGGGTGTACAAAGGAACATTCAAAGCAATAGCCCTTTTCCTAAATTCATGGGTGTACTCTTGGACAGTTTGACCTTTCCCTTGCCTAAACATTTTCCAGTCCATCATTAACTGCTGCATATGTCCTAGGGTATAAAATTGCTTCTTAAGAGCATTAACAAACTCTGCCCAAGTTAAACTGACTCTACCATGTTGTGAAACTTCTACCTTAGACTTACTCTCCCACCAGGTTAATGATGTACCTCCTAAACGAAGAGTAGCTAATTGGATCCTATCAACATCATCTAATAGGTTTTGGACTCTACAATAAACTTCTACTTGTTGAATCCAATCATCCAATTTTTCAGCATTAAGTTCACCACAATACTTTGGTAAATCAAATTTTACATCCAACTTAATCTTAGGCTTATTCCCACTCTTAAAAGGATTAAAAGAAGTAGAATGAGGAGAAGATGGAGAAGAAGGAGACGGAGAAGAGGGAGGAGAAGAAGAAAAGGGGTGATCTGGTTGCTTGCCACCATCTCCATGTTTCCCTTTCTTGTCTTCACGAACATCTCCCTTCGACGAACCTCCTTCACGTTCCTTCCCCTCTTGTCTCTCTTGAAAAAGAATATCCACCTTAGCCTTCATCTTGAGGAATGCTCTTTGAAATTCCTGCTCACTGATTTCTTTAGGAACCTCCATCCTAGACACAGACATCTTCGGAAAAGTTCTTCGCTTCCCGATCTCAGGATCAAAGTCTTTAAGCTTGCCTTCGCCCTTCTGAATCCTGGATCTCGTTAGCATTCAAGAAAACAACTGCAATAATAGTCAACTGAGCTCTGATACCAACTTGATCTGTATAGGATCTAGACTAAATTACAGAATTTGAATGCTTAATTTTTACAATGATTATTCCAAGTTAATTAGAACAAAATTAACTCATGGAAACAATTACAATAATTAAAATGACAAGGTGATAACAACAAAATGAAAGAAAATGAGAGAAAGAAAGAGAGAGATGCAAACAGAGTTTGATTACGGAGTTCACCACAAACGTGACTACGTCTCCGGGTCAGCTCCAATAGAGTATGACCGATCCAATTAATCTCCAAATCAATTACAAAAATGCACTGAGACCATTTCTTCTAGCACTTCGGCAGCATAACAATACTCTGATGTATGAAAATGGCTCCAAAAATCTCCTAGAACTCCTCTTTGTATCACCTAGCCCATGTTTCACTTGAAAATTATGCTTAACTCCTAAGAGCATACCTTCCCCCTTTTATACACAAAATATTCCCAAATTGGTGAAAAACCAATTTATTTGAAAATTTCAACTTAATCCCCCTTACATAGTAAATATTTTGGAAAAATCCCCCTTATCAAAACAAATCCCCTGAAAAAAATAATTAAATGGTTTCTATGCCCTGCCACATATTACATTCGAGCTTTTCCTGTTTGTATAAGTTACAACTAATCCTTTTAAAAGGATTATTGTTTTACAACTTGGAGGGAATTTATTAAATTAAGGAGTATTTCATTTCCAAATTTCCACAAAACCTTCCAATGCCACTTGTATTTTAAAACCATACAATATACAATGTTGGTTTGAAATTCTCATTTAAAATAGGGGATGAGTTTGGTTACAGGCTATTTACGTCCCTTAAAAATAGGGATCAATTTGTTTTCCCTAAAAAAAAGGTAGCCTAAAAAATAGCATGATTTTTTTTTAAAATAATGGTGATCCCCTTTTATAGGGAGGGCCACGTTTTTTTCTTAAGGAAGTGATTTAATTATTAAAATGGAGGGCATGGCTGTTATTAATTTATTTATTATTTTCTTATATATTTTTTCAAATAAAGACATGTCCAAAAAATTGCCGCCACATGTAACTTTGGGAAGCCACCATGTGTCACCTCATGATTCATCCATGTCAGGATGATGATGTCATGCTAACATCATCATTGTACCTTCAAGTCAACCTAGTCAACCATGAGCTTTGATCTTCCATATATCTTGCACATACGAGCTCCAATTTGTGCAAAACAAACACTGTCGGAAAGCTCTTTCCATGCTCTTCACATTGACATCAATTTTGACCACTTTTGGTGACATCAAATTTTGGCCTTTTTTTTTTTGCCCTGGGCCCTGAGTTGACCAATTGTTGTCTGAACTTTCACCGGAAATAACTTGGGCTGCGTAGCTCTGTTTGACTCCATTCATGTTGCGTTGGAATCAGGACATCAAGCTCTTTCTAATGGTGCTAAAATCTGGAGATTTTGAGACACTTCAATTTCCACTAAAAATATCCCCTAGATCATGCCTCCCCATTGGAGAACTTTTGGACCTCCAAAAGTGGCATTTACTCTGACATTAAGTGAGGACTTGGGCTCCCCACTTGTACTATATCCTCTGTACATCTGAATACCTGGCTCACAAGCACAATGAAGACTGCGACAACATTGTTGAACATAAACATTATTCTATCGCTTCCATAAGCTTCTACATCAACTGTCGTAGCCACTAACCAACAAATATTGACTAGCATCAAGCTGAACAATAATGCAAAAATGAAAGAGAATAAATCAACAAGATATCGATCCTTTACACCAGGAACATTTTTACCCAAGGAACCATCAATGCTTTCAATCATCATTCCCTCACGCTGTACTGTTGGTGCATCCTGCAACATCTGACCCTGGTTAGCTACTCCAAGTTCAAGTGTAGAACCACCTATACTGACAGACATAAGAGTTAACTCTTTACTTGCATTAATTACTCTCTTTAACTGCCTTGTGTTTGCAAAAGAATGATCAGTCTTAATCCTGTGAGAATGTACAATATACTGTATGCCATCTTTAAACAAGTGATAATGATTCTTTTCCTAGTAGAAAATAGCTTTCTTGTCATATAAATAAGGGCTACCAAGCACTATCCCATAGATATCCAGTGGAACCACATCAAATTGTACTTCATCCACAAACTTACTAGTGATTGCGAATCTTAAGGTGCATTGTCTTGTTACTTGCAACTTATCATTTTCACAAATCCAACCTAGTGGATAAGGTTTCTTATGCTATGTAGTTTTTAATCCCAAGTTTCTTACAACACTTTCTAAAATAAGATTAACCTGAGATCCACTATCTATTAGTGCATCAATTTTACTATTCTTAGCAACAACCCTTAAATGAAATAGCTCATTCCTCTTCACATCTTCAGAGACATCATTAACTTTAGAAGTAGAAGCACAACTAGCAACAGAAACACCAAAAATAGGAGCTTTACCTTTCAAACCCATAGCTGTTATCTTAGTCTCATCATCTGAATCTGAACCAAGATCCATAACAACATTCGTGGCTTTCTCCTTACCTTTTTGTTACTGATTCTGTCTTTGAGCCCACTTAGGCTTCAATTTGGGATGCAACTTCCAACAGTGATCTTCATCATGACCCTTCTTGTCACAATGAGAGCAAGCAAGCTTGTCATCCTTCTTGACTGTAGCTGTCTTCTTTCCTTTCCCTGTCTCTGCAACCTTAGAAGATTTCTTTACATCATTATCAAACTTATCAATAAAATATCCTTTACCCCTTGACTCTAAGTGTGTAGCTTGAACAAACACTTCACCAAATTACAAGGGTTCAATACCAAAATAGAATGCCTAAAGTAGGAATGAAGACCTCCTATGTACTTCAACAAAGTGTCCTGGGTGTACAAAGGAACATTCAAAGCAATAGCCCTTTTCCTAAATTCATGGGTGTACTCTTGGACAGTTTGACCTTTCCCTTGCCTAAACATTTTCCAGTCCATCATTAACTGCTGCATATGTCCTAGGGGATAAAATTGCTTCTTAAGAGCATTAACAAACTCTGCCCAAGTTAAACTGACTCTACCATGTTGTGAAACTTCTGCCTTAGACTTACTCTCCCACCAGGTTAATGTTGTACCTCCTAAACAAAGAGTAGCTAATTGGATCCTATCAACATCATCTAATAGGTTTTGGACTCTACAATAAACTTCTACTTGTTGAATCCAATCATCCAATTTTTCAGCATTAAGTTCACCACAATACTTTGGTAAATCAAATTTTACATCCAACTTAATCTTAGGCTTATTCCCAGTCTTGAAAGGATTAAAAGAAGTAGAATGAGGAGAAGATGGAGAAGAAGGAGAAGGAGAAGAGGGAGGAGAAGAAGAAAAGGGGTGATCTGGTTGCTTTCCACCATCTCCATGTTGTTTCCCTTTCTTGTCTTCACGAACATCTTCCTTCGGTGAACCTCCTTCATATTCCTTCTGCTCTTGTCTCTCTTGAAAAAGAATATCCACCTTAGCCTTCATCCCGAGGAATGCTCTTTGAAATTCCTGCTCACTGATTTTTTCAGGAACCTCCATCCCAGACACAGACATCTTCGGAAAAGTTCTTCGCTTCCCGATCTCAGGATCAAAGTCTTCAAGCTTGCCTTCACCCTTCTGAATCCTAGATCTCGTTAGCATTCAAGAAAACAACTGCAATAATAGTCAACTGAGCTCTGATACCAACTTGATCTGTATAGGATCTAGACTAAATTACAAAATTTGAATGCTTAATTTTTACAATGATTATTCCAAGTTAATTAGAACTAAATTAACTCATGGAAATAATTACAATAATTAAAATGACAAGGTGATAACAACAGAATGAAAGAAAATGAGAGAAAGAAAGAGAGAGATGCAAACAGAGTTTGATTACGGAGTTCGCCACAAACATGACTACGTCTCTGGGTCGGCTCCAATAGAGTACGACCGATCCGATTAATCTCAAAATCAATTACAAAAATGCACCGAGACCATTTCTTCTAGCACTTCGGCAGCATAACAATACTCCGATGTATGAAAATGGCTCCAAAAATCTCCTAGAACTCCTCTCTGTATCACCTAGCCCCTGTTTCACTTGAAAATTATGCTTAACTCCTAAGAGCATACCTTCCCCCTTTTATACACAAAATATTCCCAAATTGGTGAAAAACCAATTTATTTGGAAATTTCAGCTTAATCCCCCTTACATAGTAAATATTTTGGAAAAATCCCCCTTATCAAAACAAATCCCCTGAAAAAATAATTAAATGGTTTCTATGCCCTGTCACATATTACATTCGGGCTTTTCCTGTTTGTATAAGTTACAACTAATCCTTTTAAAAGGACTATTGTTTTACAACTTGGAGGGAATTTATTAAATTAAGGATTATTTCATTTCCAAATTTCCACAAAACCATCCAATGCCACTTGTATTTTAAAACCATACAATATACAATGTTGGTTTGAAATTCTCATTTAAAATAGGGGATGAATTTGGTTACGGGCTATTTACATCCCTTAAAAATAGGGATCAATTTGTTTTCCCTAAAAAAAAGGTAGCCTAAAAAATAGCATGATTTTCTTTTTAAATAATGGTGATCCCCTTTTATAGGGAGGGCCACATTTTTTTCTTAAGTGATTTAATTATTAAAATGGAGGGCATGGCTGTTATTAATTTATTTATTATTTTCTTATATATTTTTTCAAATAAAGCCATGTCCAAAAAATTGCCGCCACTTGTAACTTTGGGAAGCCACCATGTGTCACCTCATGATTCATCCATGTCAGCATGATGATGTCATGCTGACATCATCATTGTACCTTCAAGTCAACCTAGTCAACCACGAGCTTTGACCTTCCATATCTTGCACATACAAGCTCCGATTTGTGCAAAATGAACACCGTCGGAAAGCTCTTTCCATGCTCTTCGCATTGACATCAATTTTGACCTCTTTTGGTGACATCAAATTTTGACCTTTTTTTTTTGCCCTGGGCCCTGAGTTGTCCAATTGTTGACTGAACTTTGACCGGCAATAACTTGGGCTCTGTAGCTCTGTTTGACTCCATTCAAGTTGCGTTGGAATCAAGACATCGATCTCTTTCTAATGGTGCTAAAATCTAGATATTTTGAGACACTTCAATTTCCACTAAAAATATCCCCTGGATCAAGAACTTTTCTGCTTTGATATAAGAATCGTTGCTTTCTCATGATTTGTTTGTATGTAAGTGTTTTCTTTGGCTTTTTGATTTGTTTTACAAGATATTTCTTAACAAATTTGGTGGATACCCAATCTCGAATCATGAGAATTTCACGAGTGTTTGATTTTGAAGATTCTTGTGATGATCTTATCTAAATTTAATGAAAGAAAACACAACAAGCAAGAATAGAATAGTTGATTTAAAATCCTAGAATCTAAACAGATAGTGTATGTTCTAAGAATCAAGCATGATTCTTTTTTATTTTCACTGGTTTGATAACAAAATAAGACAGTTCAAAAAGACTCACTCCTAGAGACAAAAGGTCGTCATTATATACTCGAACAGCCCACAGCTTGGAATTGCATCGACTCACACAGCCATGTCACCCCCTAGAGGGTCCCCATGTTTTTGTCTTTTCCAGGTGCGTACTCAGAGTGACGGAAGTGGATACCGGATTCCCTGAGCAAATAGTCCTTGGCAATTATATGGTGAGTGCTTGAGGGTAGATTCTTCCCCGCCCCTACACCGCTGAATATTACAATGTTCGGGAACTGACAAGCTTGCTTCTATTTCTAGGTTCTTAGATAGGGTTTCCGTTCAGAGCGGCAAATGGATAAACTCCCTCGAGAGACCTCCCAATCTTTAGAACAAAGATTTTTGGGATGGTTATCCTGCACACTTCCGTTGAAAGAGGGTTTCCCCAAATTCACATAAATTTTTAAGTGGGTTGGAATGCCATGGCTTTTGGTTATCCCCACTCAAGTCGTTTCCATAGGGTGAGTACTTTTTCCCACTACGGCAGGCCTATCTAAAGGTTTTAATAAAAGCTTGAAAATTGCGTAAAGTAAAAGTGATTCTGGTATTCTGATACACCCAGTTAAGGGGAGAGCATAAACCTATCACCCAATCACAGCAAAGAAGTTGTTCACTTTTTAAAACCTGAAAGACAAATTAGCTGATCTATATGGAGATATTGCTCCATAAAAAGCATGATGTTCAATTTTAATCCCACAAGAAATGATGAAGTTTTTATCCTAGGATTCATCAATTTTTACCCATTCGCTATCCTAGGATTGATAAGTTTTAACCTATTTTCTGTCCTAGGATTGATAAATTTTAACCAAAAAGAAACCAAAGAACAAAAATCTAGCTACGAATGTTTCAAATCCAGATAAAATATTTTTAAAGAATAAAGAGCTGAGGCGCTAAAACAGTGGATCGACACACTAAAACAGTGGCACGACGCGCTAAAATAGTGGAGCGGTGCACTAAAACATGGAGCGGTGCCCTAAAATAGTGAAGTGGCACGCTAAAACAATGAAGCGGTGCACTAAAATAGATGACTGACGCGCTACAGAATCCAGCTAGCGCACTATAAAAAACCACAGTTCCGCGAAAACAAACACGCCAATACCTGTAAGACACTTTTCACAAAAAAATTTACAGAATATGGGGTTATGCCCCACAGTGGGCGCCAAAATGTAAGTGTAAGAATGAGGTAAACAAACTAAAATGCATCTACACTTCTAAATAAGACATAATCTAAGATTCAAAAGAATTTAAGCTAATTTAAACTAAGAATCTTCAGAAATCTATCCCATTGCTCTCTAACTTTAAATATTTCTCTAATCTAATTTGCTCTCAGATTGTAGAAGCTAATAGATTGTTGAAATGACACTTAAAGAATGAGAATTAAACTATCATGATTCCTAAATGCTACTAAGATGATTCTACAGTAAAACTTATGAGAAAGAAACTACTGTAAACAGCCATGACTATGAATGCTAAATGCTTGATTGCTTGAATGCTTCTAGTTGCTTTGATTGCTTGAATGCTTGGAAAACCTACAGAGTAAGATTGCACAAGCTAGGATGCTTTTCCTATAGCCAGCAGCCTGTATTTATAGCTTTCACAGCACTCATTTGTGGAGGGAAAACACAACAGAGGTTGAGATTCAATCTGGAGAATTGAATAGTATGAGATGAGAAGGTGGAGCTAATCATGAAGGATTGTTTTTGCCCATGAAAACACCAGGCAAGAGGATAGGAGAATATTTTCCTATGACAGCCCTTCATGGCCATTCCCGTAAATGCACAGGAGTTGGTTGTTGAAAAATTTAATAAAACTGAATAGTTTTATTTTATTGTTGAGATTTGATGAGGTGGAGGTTTTTTTAGAATATTTTAGGAATATTTTATTTGATTTATTCCCAAAATTGGAAGAGAATAGAATATTAATTTAAATAAACAAACTATAGGAGTTTTATTTATTAAATTAAATGTGAAAGAAGAGTGATTAATTAATTTAAAAAAAGCATGTGAACTTTATTTAATTAATTAAAGTAGAGTAATATGATCTTTATAAATAGGAGAATTTGATTATAATAATAATTAAATAAAACAAAGGTATTAATTTGCTTATTTAATTAAAATTAGAATAAAAGAAGAATTTAGAAGAAATAAATATGAACTATATAAATAAATAATTTTTATTTATTTAATAGTAGAGGAATAATAGATTAATTAATCAAATAAATTTATTTAATTAATTAGACCATTTTTAGGTGTCTACACAAACCACTAAACTCCTGTGTGTGACTCCTTTCCCTTGTCCATGAACAATATCTTTAATATAATTGTCAATATGCAATGTGAGTTGTTAGGCACACCTACTATGGATGGGCTAGAGGATACGACATCTAATATAGGTGATTATGATAAAAAAAAATTCAATTTCTATATTGTAATAGGAATGGTATTGTAGATTTCTTTTTCCATTAACTGACTTCTACCACCTCATAAACTTTCTGATTTTTCTTGTCTTTTTGGTCTCTTCAACATTCAAATGTGTGGAAAGGAGTCCTCATCGGTGAATTTATTTCATAAGTGTAAACCCAATAGAAAGTATGGTTCCAATTCAACAACTATACATAGGTAAGTCAATTTTTTGGTATGAAATTATGTAATAGTGTTCTTTCATATAAAATTTTGGCTATGGTGACATGCTAATGTCAACCAATGTGCATTCACTTTGGTGCTTTTTAAAGAGTTACTAAGGAGTGCAGAAGCATACATCATTGAACCTCTCTCTATAGGTAAGCAAGTCATCTTTTCAAAAAACTATTCATACAAGTTATCTACAATTTCACATCGGACTTTCATGTCTCCACCAAACTGGTTCTATTTTTTTCATTGCTTCTTTTCAAGTGCTTGTACAAAAAATTCCTTTTTCATTTCATTCTTTCTAGTACCTATAGCTCCAGTTGTGTATTTCCATTTTCCTATTGCACATACTGCACACACTCCTTCCCCATCTTGTGAAGAGCAAGAAGGATCTCTTTAGTCAAAACATTATCTATCTCATTCACTTTGGTCTGCTTCTTTTCAAGTATTTTCATAGTCGATTCCTTTTTCATTTCAGGAATTCTAGTACATGTTGCTCCACTTGTGTGTTACCATTTTTCCATTGCACATACTACACATGCACCTTCTTCAATACTATTGTGTAGCTTTGCAGCTACTTTTGGGTTAGAATTGAGAGTGTCTTTCTAATTAGAGAATGTAGTTTTATATTCAATCAATACATTATGTATATCATTAACTTTGGTCTTCTTTTTTCTAGTGTTTGCATAGTAGATTCCTTATTTCATTTTATGCATTCTAGTACATGTTGCTCTAGTTGTGTGTTGTCATTTCCCCATTGCACATACTATACATGCTCCTTCCTCAAGTTTTGAAGAATAGGTAGAATATAAGTGAATACATGTACCTTGGACATGCACCACATCTATTTTTTTGAGAGAAAATAGCATTTTAATTTCTTTGTATGATTCACAAAAAAAATGCACAATATATTGGTAGGGTGGAAAACACAATAGATTTTTTGTTAGTTTTGCTGCTTCCGTATTCTACTTGGTGAAAGGTCAACCTCTCAAGAATAGGTAGAATATCTTAAGTGAATGCATGTACCCTATAAATGTACCACATCTATTTGCTTCAGTGAAAATTGCATTTTGATTTATTCGCATGATTAACAAAAAAATGCACAACATATTGGCACAGTGGAAAACACAGTGGGTTTTGTTTTATTTGATTATGTTTGGTCAAAGCTCAAATTCTCAAGGATAGATAGAATATTTGAACTCAATACATGTAATTTCAACATGTATTGCATCTATTTGTTTGAGAAAAAATTACATTTCAATTTCTTCATATGATTAACAAAAAATGCATGAAAATATTGGTAGGGTGTAAAACATAGTGGGTTCTATGTTATTTAATTTTGCTTGTTCTAATTCTTCTTTTTTTGGTCAAGATGTGAAAGATAATAATTTATTTGATGTTGTAACATCTGAAATAAGAGCTTTGCACAATAGACACACCATAATCAAGATTAGAAGTACACATTCATACAATACTAAATCTAACATGCAAATTCATACGTTAAGCAACAAAGAACATGGGAAGTCAAAAACGTAATTAAAAACTAGAACAATCTCACCAATCTTCAAACGTATTTCCATGAATTATCTCGATTTCCCTTCTCCATTTCGCTTGTGTGGTATAATTGCCCTCAGATTTTCAAGTAATTCGTGCAAGTATAGCCTAAGATAGTGATTAGCAAAATATCGAAGATTCAAGACAAAAGTGCTCTCCAAAGTTACAAAATTCGCGAAAGAGAGAGGTTGGAATGAAGAATGACAAATCAATTTATAGAAAATTGATTATTCGAATGACAGGCCAAGATTGAAATATCAACGAACGGTTGAGATTGATAGATTAGTCATGCATTTAGATAACTGATAGTATTGACATGAGTCATTCGAATTAGAAAATAGAATTTTAAAGATTAAATAAATGATTTAATCTTCAGTTCGACATTCGAAAATAGAAGAAATATCTTTGCATGACAAAGATAAAGATTGATTAAAGCAACTCTCTGTTCGAATGCACGCACAACAATTAATCAATTAAATAAGAATATTTAATTAATCCGCATGTACACGCAATTGAGTTAGAAGTGGACGATTGCATGATTAGACGAAGAGATTACTCGAAGACGCCACTCAGACATTAAATCAATAGTTAACTGAACGATTAAAATAGATGTCAAGTTGAGTAAAAGTGAATATTTAGATAACTCACATAATTATCTAAAATATAGAAGAATGTGTTAAAATAGAATTAATGAATTAAATAATTCATTTAATTCAAGACTCAATATTCGAAGGATAATTAAATAAATAATATTTATTTAATTAAATGACGAAGGATTTAAATGAATAATTAAATAAATTATGAATTTATTTAATTATAGTTGAAATATGATAAAGAGTAAATTAAATAATGATTTATTTAATTTAACAAGAAGAAGGTTAATTAGTAACATAATTAAATAACAAGCGTTTATTTAATTAATTAGATAGAATAAAGAGAAGTGAATTAATTAAATAATTGAGATTATTTAATTAATAGATGAATTAATAAAAGATGAATTAATTAAATAATTCACATTATTTAATCATGACCATGAAGAATAAGAATTATGCAGAATATGGAAGTCGCAGGCTAATAACCAGATTTTGGTGTCTACATTTGCCCCTCTTTGATACAATGTCGTTTAGGCGTTGTGTCAAAGAAAATCGATGAAAATATGCCCCAGTCAAGCTCCAGATTAGAACAGGTGAAGGTATGCCCCCTCGGGAAAATTGACAAATTTTCAAAATGTTCAGAAAAATTTGGAAATGTGCCCAATTAGTCCAATAGATAGGCAGAAATGCATTGCAGTTGATGGAATTGGGTTCGGAAACGGGAGGGACGGGTACGGGATGATAGAAAATGGAAGTTTACATAGCCAGTAGGAAGGAAATGCCACCTAAGTCTAGGTATATATTTGAAATGGGGTGAAAAACTATTCATTTGCACCCACCCAGCTTAGATATTTGAAAAGTTTGCTCTGACTTTCAGTGAGGATGTCTCCAATTCCAGCCACCCATCATCGTGCCTATAGGATCTGGACATTCCAGAGACCAGCCGGCGCGGACCCCCCGGTATGGACCTAAAACTTGCCTTTTGAAAATTTTTAATTTGTGCATATTTTTAGACATTTATTGCATTTTTTATTATGCGTCGCATTTCATTTTGCACCGCATCTATATGCGCGAACGACGCATCTGCTTGCGAAAAGCCGCATTTGCATTTTAACGCCAATCATTTAGGCTAGTGTAGAAAAAAATAACCGCATGTGTTTTTTGTGTTACGCATTTGAACATTGTGATACGCATTTGAAATTTAGCTACGCATGTGAATTTTATGATACACATTTGTTTATTCTGATACGCATGTGATTGTTTGAAACACATATGCATATTTGTAGCCGCATTTGCTTCTTTTGATACGCATTTGAGATTATGCAACGCAAATGTTGATTTTAGCATGCATTTGATAATAATTAACCGCATTTGATTAATAATGACGCACTTGTAATTTGTGGACCGCATTTGTATAAAAGCGACGCATGTGTTTAAAAATGACGCATTTGCAAAATAACGACGCATTTGCATTTTATGCCAAAACATTCATTTCTCAGTAGGGTAGATGATTCAGGCTGACATGAGGCATGTTGTTGCAGGTTGTTCTTGACCCTATCTACACACGTGAGTCAAGACCCACGACGTTTCGATTCAGAGACAGCCTACGGCCGGCCGAGCGACGGACTTTATGGCATTTGGGTTTGTTGCATGTGACCGATATGCCCCAGATTAGGGAAAATCGGGGTTTACTGACAGCACTTTGCGAGCGGTGGCACTCGGAGACATCTTCCTTCCATCTTTCAACTGGAGAGGCTACAGTGACCTTGGAGGACGTATATAGGATTCTGAGACTACCGATTAGAGGGACCCGGGTGGTCTATGATACCCAGAGGGGTATAGCGGAGATGTGCAGATACTACCCCCACACTGACGTTAGATAGCTAGGGATGGATGATTATGAGATCAGATGGCGGGTGTTAGCCCAGAGGTATAGACAGTTAGACTGTCTAGTGGCGACACTGATAAGTGGTATTGTACTGCCTAACTGCCGAGGTCATGGATTTCCTGTGGGATGGGGTGAGATGCTAGTAGGCATGCTAGAGCGCCGAGTTGTATATGCTTGGGGTTCGTGTGTGCTGGGGATGCTATACTTCCACCTTCATGACATTGCCTATAGAGAGGCACAGTCGATGAGCTGCGGCACCACGCTCCTGATGGTATGGGCGTGGGAGCATATTGCTATCTTTAGACCACCGGTGACAGTAGACCTAGCTCGGGGAGCGCCCTACGCCTTTCGGTATGCGGGAGCTACCACTCAGCACCACATTGGAGACACGGGCTACTATAGACATGCTATAGACCTGATGCAGGAGTTTACATGGAGACCATACCTAGACTGCGAGGTGTGGTCAGATGAGGGCGAGCATTTGCCATATTGTCGACAGACACAATATTTAGTGGGACAGACAGTGTCCCATATGCACATCATAGAGCGGTAGTTGCCAGACCGGGTTTTGAGACAGTATGGAGAGGTACAGGATGTACCTCGAGGGAGAGTAGAGTTTGCTCGGTCCTCACGAGAGGTCCTGTTGTGGGGGCTAGAGATTCCAGTTGCCACTGCAGAGGCAGATATTGATGGGTTACAGGCACAGGCATGGGGATGGAGGGGTGGACCAGCAGATCCAGGGACGACTCCAGCCTATGATCAGTGGTGGGCACTACACAGGCCGACTCCTTTGACAGATCCAGGGCAGCCAGCACCAGTAGAGCGGCATGTTAGAGGTCCCAGAGGCAGACGGGGCAGAGGAGGTGGTCGAGGAGGTAGAGGAGGCCGAGGTGATGGTGGGGATGATGGCAGAGGTGGCCGACATGGAGGCAGGAGAGGGAGGCGTGGTCGACAGGGACGAGGAGCAGCCTTGTCACCGATCTGAGAGGAGAGGGGAGGAGAGGAGGATGTGGCCATGCTAGACATGGCCAGGGGTGGCGAGGAGGAGGAGCAGCCAGCTGAGGCAGTTATCCCAGACATCCCTGACATCCCAGCAGAGGCAGAGGCAGGGGCAGGTGCCGAGGAGGTAGTTGTAGAGGAGGCCATCAGAGAGGAGGCAGAGGTAGATGCCCTTGGATTGTTAGGTGCCTACCAGGAGGATGATGAGGAGGAGGATGATCACGAGAGAGAGATCAGGGATCAGATCCTAGAGGAGATGGACGAGGAGGAGGATGGGCGAGACAGGGTCCGCCAGGATGAGACAGAGGCAGAGGCACCCGCCACTGATATATTACGAGCCCAGGTTGCCTCCTTGGAGGAGCAGATGAGGGTGTTGATGGCAGAGAGAGATGCCTATAGGGTGGAGAGAGACAGAGCCTTGTTGGAGAGGGATCAGGCTGTAGCCCGGTGGCAGGAGACTGAGCAGAGATTCACAGAGCTCAGGTCATTATGTACAGGACCATCAGCAGCATTTGCCAGAGAGTTGGTCAGAGCCGGCGAGAGGGAGAGATATTACCGAGACTTGTATGAGGCAGAGGTTCCCATAGAGAGACGGGCTCCTAGTTTTTCAGCAGCACAGAGCAGCAGGTCCCAGACCAGGACCCACACACGGACAGTGAGTACAGAGGGAGTGGACCAGCCACGCAGAGCAGGGCCCTACGACAGACCTCCCACAGCTCCGAGATCAGCAGGTTCGCAGCATCAGTCTCCCACACATTCCCGACATGATGGCAGTGGTAGTTCAGGATAGAGATACAGTTTTGAGGTCCATTTGAGACATTGTATTTTGATCCAATAGCCTGCGGGCTTCCATGTATTTATGATACATTATGACATTGTGATGTGACACATATGAGCGATATGTATATATGATTTTGGCGGTGATTTTATGATATGCATTGTCTATTTATTGATTATGCAGTCTTGATTTATACATGTGATGTCTATATGATATGCCTATGTGATGGATGGTTGTATGTACTTTATGTTGTTTATGCAACTAATGCGATAAATTTGATTCTATGTGACATATGATTCTATATGATGATGAGATGGTATGTGATGTTATATATATAATGACATGTGATGCTATACAAATGTAATGTGATGTATGTATGTACAGTTTATTACTTATGATATGCAATGTTAAATGATGATTATTGTCTATTATGTCATGATAATCTAAATGTGAAATATGCCTATATATATGTATGTTTCTAACATGTATGTTGATGCAGGATGATGTATACCATTTCGTGTCATAGGACTCCGTCATAATGCAAGAAAGAAGAATTGTTAATGCGGAATGGAAGATCGACAAAGAATGAAAAGACAGAAGATAAATGATAGTGTTAGGAATCTTCGATATTTTACCATATCACAAAAGGTATTGCACTTTATCATCATTGGGCAGGACTAATACAAATGGAGATAAACACCAGGATATGACATAAATCAAGGGGTGCAAGGTCATCCACTTGCTAATAACAGACAGTCGCAAACAAGGATTGTCACTAACTTTATACTAAGGGACAATAAGGTGCCCCAATCTTTTTGTCAGGACAAACCATAGATAGCAAACAAAGTAAAAGACAAGTCATGAGACGTCATTGCTCCTCTAAATCCTTCATGGGACATCCTTGAGGAAACTAGTAACATGACTCAAAATCAAATTTAAAAGACAGTCAACGGACAACAGTCAAAGAAAATAGAATTCCGATACGTCGTTGCTTCTCTAAATCCTTCATGGGACATCATTGAGAAAGCTAGTAACATGAATCCTAGTCATCAATTCAAGATAAATGATAAGATAAATAAGCCATAAAGTCAATAAGCCAATGAAAATATTTGCCAAAACATGATTTGTTTGTTTGAGAGCGATTGGTAGAGCTCCGAATATTTCAGGAGATACATACCGGATAAGACCGTGAGCTCCGAGCCTGCCGTTATGACCATTCAGATAAGGCATAATGCGCCTCGGTTTTAAAGACATTTATCAGAGGCGTTGAGTTGGATGCCGCTGATGTGATAACCCTTCGTGGTAAGGCTATGTTTGATTGTTTCGACTTTATCGATATGCGTGAAGCTGAACATCCCGCGTCTTCATCAGTCGCCTGGCGAAACGTTCCAGCCACCGTCCGCCAGCTACCGTCACCGTCCGATTCCCATTAGTCGTTGATGAACCACGATATCGTCCACTTCAGCCCGTCGAAGATTCCGGATGAATATCCTTTCGATGATAAACATAACTTCCGATTCACCAGAATCCAACTGGCGTCTGGTGATGTTCGTTCGTCGTTCGATCCAAATCATCCCGATCGTCCACCGCGACGGTGAAACGAATGGATCAACCGCCGAACTGACCTTAAAACGTCCATCGTGATGTGTTTTGCCTACGCGAAAATAATTTGGTATCTTCGAGTTCAACACAACTATCGACTTTGTTTATAGATATGGATTGACGTGATGACTTTATACGCACAAACCTAAACAGACTGACCTAATGCCTCTGGGCATCGGCATGGCCTTGCTTCACGCCCGCAGAGGCAACGTGAGTTCGACAAATGACAAAGATCCGGTCAAGGCCGACCGGACTTTGACTCGGCTTTTGATTTTTTGGAAATTTTGAAGTGATGTTTTTAGAAAGCCGTGTCATCTTACATGTTCAGGATTTTGCATGGTTTAGCTCTTGCCCACAACCAACAAGAACTAATGACGCAGGGTCAAGTGTCCCAACAGTATAATCAACTCATGAGTAAGATTGGGGATATGAAATGCTCTCGATGTCAATCGTTCCAAGCTATGGAAAAGACTACCACTTATTAGGATGAATATATACAAGTGATGGACATAAAAGGTAAAAGATATATACAGGATAGTGGACTATGTACACAAATGTGGGCTATGTACAGGGAAGTGGACTATGTACAGGGATAAAGACTATGTACAGGGATAGGTAGTATGTACAGGGTAGTGGACTATGTACAGGTAAGTGGTGTATGTATAAGATAGATTAGAATAATAGTAGACAAAGGAGCAGGGTTGAGTACACATGGCGCCTATTTGCTAGGTTTTCACCATGGTACCTATCTAAAGCGCCACCGAAGTGGTTTTCACCATTGGACGATTGATTTATCTTTACTATTTTCCATATTAACTAATTTTTTTTGGTGTTACCAAGACGCCTGTTTGCCAGGTTTTCCCCTTGATAACGATTTTTTTATTTTCTGATTTTTTTGTATTTTTGCTAAATAAGACAAAGGCTCCCAGAAGCTATGTGTAGAACTTCTTTAGATGCATACTATTGATTGGTGAGGACAATGGTTCACCTTCAGGAGTAGAGAGTTGATACGCTCCTGATCCAAAAGCTTCCATAACAACATAAGGTCCCAACCAATTAGGTTCAAACTTTCCTGGTTTGTCTCTTTCTGCTTGATTCTTTGGATTCTCCATTAAAACCAGGTCACTAATGTCAAAATTTCTGTTTAAAACCCTCCTGTTATAGCTACGACGAAGGTGGTTCTGATATGCTTGGAGATGGTCCAGTGCCTTCTGTCTACGCTCGTCCAGGAATTCTAATTCATGGAGTCTCGACACTCGGTATTCTTCATCGTCAATGTGGCCCTTCAGTGATACCCTTAGGGATGGAATCTCGACCTCAATAGGCAAAATGGCTTCAGATCCAAAGACAAGTGAGTATGGGGTAGCACCAGTGGGAGTACGGATACTTGTACGATAATCCCATAAGGCAGGGTTAAGCTGTAAATGCCAGTCACGACCAGCATCATTGATAGTCTTCTTGAGGATTCTAATGATGGTCTTGTTAGACGCCTCCGCTTGGCCGTTACCTTGTGGGTAGTATGGAGTAGAGAAGTGATGTTGAATATGAAATTGATCACACAAGTGATGGACTTCTTGGTTCTTAAATGGGCGGCCATTGTCAGTGATTATAGATTGAGGGACACCATACCGACAGATGATATAGTTTAAGATAAATCTAGAAATCTGTGTGTCGGTAATGTATGTCATAGGAATAGCTTCAATCCATTTCGTAAAGTACTCAGTGGTAGTGATAATGAACTTGTGTCCATTAGATGAGGTGGGGTGGATCTTACCTATGAGGTTGAGTCCCCATTGGGCAAAAGGCCATGGTGACGTGATAGGACGGAGCTCCTGTGCTGGGGCATGTATCAAATCTCCATGAACTTGGCATTGGCGACATTTTGTTACAAAGACATATGAGTCTTTTTCCATAGTAGGCCAATAGTAACCCAGTCTCATAATCTTTTAGCTAAGGTAGGACCAATTAGAATGGGGAACCACATATACCCTCATGCACCCCACGCATAGTTGCTTGTGCTTCAATAGAATCAAGACATCTCAATAGGGTATTATCTAAAGCGCGTCTATATAGGGTGTCTCCGACGATGGTATATTTGGCCGACTTGCGAAGGAATGTCCTACGTTGGTTATTGGATAGGCCAATGGGGATGACTTCGGCATGAAGGTAATCATAGATTTCTTTGTACCATGGGGAATCAGGACCAACAATGTCACACACCATTTCAGAATCTGGGATACCGTAGGCGGGGACCAAAAGTTGTTCAACCAAGAACTCAAACTTAGGCACGTTGTTAGGAATGTCAAGGAGTGAGGCAATTGTAGCCATAGCGTCTGCTGCTTTGTTTAAAACATGAGGTATCTGATGAAACTTGACTTTGTAAAAATACTCTTTAAAACTATCAGCCATGCGCTTGTATGGAGCAAGCTTTTCATCCTTAGTCTCATAATCATCATTTACCTGTCTTATTACTAGTTGAGAATCACCATATACCTGTAGGTTCTTGATTTTCCACTTGACTGCCATGCATAAACCTATCACTAAAGCTTCATATTCCGCCATGTTGTTAGTGCATGGAAATGCAATCCTGAATGATTTAGGGATGGAATCACCCTGTGGTGTGATAAACAATATCCCAGCCCATGAACCATGATTTGTATGTGAGCCATCAAAGTACAGTTTCCATGTTATGTTTGTGTCAAATGTGAATATGAACTCATCAAGAAATTATGCCACTAATGGGTGATCTGCTTGTATTGGTGCATCAGCTAACTGATCAGCAATGACCTGTCCTTTAATAGCCTTTCTCTCTACATACTGTATATCATACTTACTAAGTATCATGACCCACTTGGCCAGTCGTCCTGTTAATGCTGCCTTACTAAGAAGATATTTCAGAGGATCTATTTTAGCAATCAACATTGTTGGATGGTTTAGCATGTAGTGTCACAATTTTTGGGTAGCAAATACTACTGCAAGACAGGCACGTTCAATGTTACTATAGTTGAGCTCATAACCAACCAAAGTCTGACTAATATAATAGACTGCCCTTTCATGACCTTCATCGTCATTCTGTGCAAGCAATGCTCCGAGTGATGAATGGGTTGCTGTGATATAAAGAATCAACGGCCTTCCTTCAATAGGTGGCATTAAGACAGGTGGTGTAAGTAAATATTCTTTAATCAGTTGAAAAGCCTCTTCACACCTAGGTGTCCATGCAAAGGGTACTCCTTTCTTAAGTAGGTGTTGAAAAGGATGTGTCTTGTCTGCTAGCTGCACTATAAATCTTCTGATAGATTGCAACCTTCCCTGTAATGTTCTTAATTGACTGAGATTGTTGGGTGGTGGCATGTCCATAATTGCTTTTACCTTAGCTGGATCTACTTCAATGCCTCGTCTAGAAATGATATAACCTAACAGCTTTCCTGACTTGACTCCAAACACACATTTCTTTGGATTGAGTCTCACATTATATGTCTCTAGCCTCTGAAATACCTTGTTTAAAACCTATAAATGTTGTGCCCTTGTCTTGGATTTTACAATAAGGTCATCGACATAATCCTCCATACAAGTGTGTACTAAATCATGAAAGATAGTGGTCATGGCACGTTGATAGGTTGCTCCTGCATTCTTGAGTCCGAAGGGCATAACATTCCAACAATACGTTCCCCAAGGACAAGTGAAGGCTGTCTTAGGTTGATCTTCAGTGGCTATTCTGAGCTGGTTATATCCTGAGAATCCATCCATAAGGGACAACATCTCATACCTTGATGTCATGTCAACTATCATGTCTATATTAGGCAAAGGGAAGTCATCCTTAGGACAAGCTTTGTTGATATCTCTAAAATCAGTGCAGATGCGGATGCCCCCAACTGGTTTGGTGACTGGTACAAGATTGGAAATCCAATCTACATAGTCAATAGGTCTGATGAAACCAACATCTAACAATTTCTTAAGTTCTGCCTTGACTAATAAAGCAATCTGTGGATGCATTTTTCTCAACTTCTGTTTCACTGGTTTGGCACCTGGTTGTAAAGGCAAGTGATGTAGAACAAGTTCAAGATCCAACCCAGGCATGTCGGCATATGACCAAGCAAAATTAATCTGTCTTTGTTCAAAGAAGTTGTGGAACTCTGATTTCTCTTGTGTTGTCAGTGACACCGCCAAATAAATCAATCGAGGATTCTCTTTTGTGCCTATGTTGACTTCTACCGATTCTTCCACGAGCATGGGTGACCTTTCCTGTGCAATGGGGAGAATGTTCAAACCTCCATCCTTAGGCACCTCAGAGAAGTTTTCACCTTCAGATGCATCCTTTCTTTTTACTTTTTCCTGGTCTAGAGGTGCCTTGCGGTTTTCACCTAGAGACTCGTCCTTTTTATCTTGTTTATTCTTTTTCTCATTTTTGCAACTAGAGGGTTGAACAGATTCCCCAAAATATGCTTTATTGTCCAAGTCAATGGTAAAACCAGCTTTATGATCCCCATTAGGTATGCCTTCACGTAATCCCAGGAACTCAGCAATCGCTTCGTCATTCTCAAAAGTATCTAAAACGGGCGTATCTTGTTGATCCCAATCTATGAGTTGGGGATAAACTAAAGGCATGTCATCGTCGGAGTTATCAAAATCTAATGGAGTCAAGGTAAAAATTGAATTATTCATGTGGTCACAAAATTCTTGTACCAAGTCCTTTTTGCTCTTGGGTTTGGGTCTACGTGGATAAATAGGTGGGCCTAATGCCAAGGTTTGACAATCAGAAAGAGGTGGCTTAGGTTGCCAAGAGGTAGGATCAAGTGATTCCCAATAGTAGTGTTTAAACCACTCCTCTTTTGTCATTTTCTTTGGTGGACAGGAATTTAAAGGATTTGTTGAGGAACTTAACAGCAAGTCAAGTTGTCCAAATAACTTGTCAAGGTCCATGGAAGAAGTAGAGGATAAGGAATCCCACTCATAATCATTAGAGTCAGGCGAGTTAGAATGATTTTGGTCTATTTGTTCGTGAGATGTCTTAATGTCTTCTGAAGCACGTACTTCCTCAAGTAAGGGTAATGGAGTACTAGGAACGCCAATCTGAATCGGTTGAAACCCTAGCCCTACTCCTTTTGGCCACTGAGAAACAAATATTGGTTCAATTCTACCATCTTGGTTTAAGCCTAAACCACTGTGTCCATCATATCCTTTTCTTTGCATGATTTTGAAACCCTTTCCGTATAGTCTTGTAGGAATATGAGCAAGTAAAAGAGGTTCTTGATTATCTTCCTTATACAGCCAAGAAGTAACATCTTCTGCATCTACAGCCTCTTTGCTTAATTCACCCCATTTAGTGAAAGTTGTTGTGGGGGGAACATGTATAGTGATTATAGACTGTCCCCTACCTGTTGTAGGCAAACCATATGACTTAGGAGGGACCAAGTGGCTAACACAATAGGAAGTCTTCATATAATACTCTCCACAACCCTTGTCTTGGATCTCAACCCTAGGAATAGTGGGAAGTGAAGGTGCAATAGATGTTCGAGTGAGCGTGGACAGGTCAACATAAGAAGATGGATTAGATGATGAGGCCTCTTGGTTAACTGGCACTTGACATTGAGGGATGTCCTTTAGGTTAGTGCAATACTGAAAAGGATCAGGATCACCATCGATAGTTATTTCGGTGCCATTGTAAGGGAATTTAAGGCACTGATGATATGTGGAAGGG
>VDFB02000008.1:83103735-83120944 GCA_007258455.2 Sequoia sempervirens | reverse complement strand
AAAAGGGTCATCCTCGGATTTGCTCATTGAGATGATGGAGGTTCTGGAATGTTCTTTTTCTGATTTCAAAGTTGAGTGTGAAAGCCGCCTATGTGAGTTGGAGGGAAAGGTCAAGGAAACTAATGAGGATATCAAAAATCCCTTGCAGATTAGCCATATGTCTATGAAAAACAATGTGGATTCTCTCAAGGTACTCCTTGACAAAATCAACCAACCGCGAGATGATCAAATATATTTTGTTGAGATGTATGAGAAGGATTAAGCTTCCAAGGGGAAGGGTAAGAAGAGTTCCAAAGAGGAGGCTAAAGGCCCAAGTACTAGAATGAGGGGTAGTCTGAGGAAGTATTTTAATCAAGAAAAATAGGAATTGATGGATATGGTTAACCTGCACTACACTCAGGAGATTGAGGTGGCCAATACTCTAAAAAATCTGAAGTAATTCTCTTGTATTTGGTTTGTTATTGTTGTTTTGTTTTCTTGTTTGTCTATTGTTTGTTGGTTGTTGGTTGTTGCTAGTGCCTTATTTTATCTTTTCTTTACTTAGCAACATTTTGATGTAACTTGATGTAAAGGGTTTTGAGTCCCTTCAAAACATGTTTTTCCCTTATAATCAAAACACTAGGACTTTAAAATAACAATTGAATTGGTAAAATTAATTGAATAAATAAAGGTAATTTAATATTGGAAGAAAGGTTAAATGGTTAATTAAATGGTCATAACTTATTTAATTAGATTTAGAAACACAATTGAAGATAATTAGTGTTAGAAGTATATATACAAGGTAGATCTAGTGTGGTGATGGTAGAAATACAAGTATGCATTTTAGACATCTATATTTTTCTCATCTTTGAGACAATATTGTGACTAAAAGAAGCAATCATGTTTCAAAAAAGATAATTATAGACACTTTACGAGATAGAATTTATAGGATGTTGTAGTCATTTTGAAGAAATGATGAATAGGATATAGGTTACATTGGGAATAGGATGCCATTTAATTGCAATCCTAAACATATTTCATGTATCTCCTAAGTCCTTGGAAAGTGTTCCCCAACACTAGGATTAGAAAGAGATTAAATTTGAATGAAATAAACATGTAAATTGACATTTGTAATTATTCCTAAATGATAGGAACATGTGGGGGCACCCAAGAAGAGCTCCTACAAAATAGGAGCACATGGGGTGCCCACATGGAAGGTGGAACCCACCTTGCTTAAGTTAATTGTTTGGAGGATCGATAACACTTCAGTAATGCATGTAAAGATCCTACAAGTTAGGGATTGATATTTACATGAGTGGATTTTAGTTTAGTTCAGTTCAATTCAATTCAATTCAATTATGTTCAGTTATGGTTCAATTATCCTTGGTTGCATGTAGTTAGTTTGAGTTGAATGCTAGTTGAATTGAGTTGACTTGAGTTGCACGACTAATGATTTCAATTGCATGACAAATAAGAGGTGGATACATTCAGTTAAGTGGGGATGATCAATCATGCATAATGTTTGCATGAATTGATGAAGAGATATGTTTCAGTTAACAAAGATTGACTTGGACCCACCTTGGGCACCCAAGTTGGCACCTTTGAGTTGACACCTTTTGCATGAGAATATATTTACAAGGCTTAGTTAAGCGGGCCCATTCTTGGGTGCCAAATTTGAGGCGATGCTTGCAAGATATTTTCTTGACCAACGATCAATTAAGTGTTCAATTTGGGGTGCCTAAATTAAGGAGACTTTGGTTTTGACTTCATGTTATAGTGTGGAACTCTACTTGCACAATCTAGGCATAGATTTTTGAGAGGAGCTTTATGCTCTTGTATTTGATAACTCTTATGAGTTTAGATGCTCATTAATTATCTATTTATTGCAGAAATTACATCAATCTTGATTGCAGGTTAGCAGGTTGAGCTTGTGCATGTGTGAGGGTTTGAAGCATGGCATGGGATGTGTAGATTCATGCTTGGTCACACAGAATGCATGGATAGCTTGTACTACAGAAAGTGTATGAGAGTTTTGTGCAGGTTGTGAAGAAGGATTGTTGAAGGCAAGAAAGCATATCAAGCAAAGGATTGATACAGTATTATTGTAATCTTGTTCGAAGGCTAAATAATACAAGCATTATTGATTATGGTGATGGAGTTTTTTCCCAAAATGGTTTCTCCACGTATATGCTATGCCACTTCTATCTTCTTGTCTCATTCTTCTACAATCTTCTATCTCTTTCTTCAATTGGTAAAATTGATCTAAACAGATTAATCATACACAAAGAATTGTGGCAAAGAACACTTAATTAAATCTATAGTCACATAAGTTTACAAGTTTTAAGCTACAATTTCACCTTCATTTTTAACATTTGGTATCAGAGCCAACGGTTAGGTAGAGTTTGGGACACCTTTCTCTTAAAAGTTTGAAGGTTTTTTGGTTGTAGTGGGAGCTTGTACTATTGTGTTATTACAGATTTGTAAAAGAAGTATGTTACAACGAGTTCTACTTATCTAGATATTGAAAGATTCAATGGATCTAGTTAGGAGATGGTTATCAAGATGTCATGGATAGCTTGGTTACATGTTTTAGTGGGAGATTTTGACAGTGATGGTTTGATGTTTATCTTGTTGCCATGTATAGCTCGATATCACAATTTAGTGGGAGCTTTGGTAGGATATGGTTATCTTCATGTGATTTGAAGAGGTTTTAACATCTTGTTTCATGGAGGACCCTTAGAGTCTTTGGTAAAGGTGTTATTATTCTTCCTTTGGAGAGGATGTAGTTCTTTTTGGTTTTTAATCATTTGCTTGGAGCTTCATGATTATGCAGGTTGCATTTGAAGTTGGCATGGATTGATTGGTGGGTGCTCATGGATACTAGAGAGACTTGGGTTAGTCTGGATATTTCTTATGTTAAGAGATATGTGTTGGAATGGTTACTTGTTATAAAATAAATTCAACAGTAAAGACCGAGAAGCCTACACCTGGAAATGGATGTGAGCCCATCATAGACCCGATGAGAAGGTTGTCTTTATTAAAAGCCTATATTGCTTGGTGTTGTATGCATAAGACAATCTTGTATCCCACTCTTGGTCTACTCGGTAGGTAAATGATCTAAGAGGTGTTGCCCGCCTGATTATTAGATGCATTATTTACACGTATCTTGTCTTCTCTTATGCATTAGTCTTGAAAATTGAGTTATGAGGGATTATTGAGAAGTAGATGCATGATTTTATGTATTTCCATTGCTCTCCTCGCAATCTTGAACTTTGAGTTAGTTCTGAGGATTTGGGTAGGAGAGGTACGGGAGATAGTTAGTGGCTTTGGGCATATTCCCTTTTGTTGTGGAAATGTTTGGCTAAGTTTGATCTACTTTTTGTGAGAGGTTTACATCTAAGTTATGCCATGTTTCATTATAAGTTGAATGGTCAGATGTTGATATCCTTTCAATTTGGGAGTGTTGAAGGAGATATTACTTTACACAGTTTGGAACATGTTAGTGTGGTATAAGAACATGGTTTGATTTGCAAGTTCTCTCTTTGTGGGAATATTGTCTTCTTCTTGAAGGTTCTTGTGTTATTAGAGATGTATTTTGCATATCATTGTATGCTTCTTTAACACTATGACAGAGGAGTTAGCCACATCCTCTATGTGAAGTGTTATAGGAGGACTTGTTAATGTTGTGATCTTGTTTCTAGATTTGACATTACCTGTGATGTGGGAGTTTCAAAAGGTATATGTGTTCTGTATGAGAGGGTCACCTCTCTTGGACTGGTTACACTTTACTACAGTGAGTTGCTTCAGAGGTTTTTTTATCTCATGTTTATGTGTGTTATTATCTTGAAGTCTTATTTTGCAAGATCATGGATATACAGGGACTTGTTTGCAGATTTGGGTTGTTATGTTGATAACATGAAGTTCTACCTATGATAGTTTGGTTACAGAAACTTAGGAAAGGTATTGATTGAGAAAGTTGACACTTTGATCAATGTTGCAGATAAGTTCTCTTGGTGTAGGAAGGCCATTGGCCTTGAGCCCTGTACTTGATTTATAATAATGATTCCTTGTTTAGAATAATTGCAATGTATAATGTCAAGTGGGAGAATGATGGGAATAAGATGTCATTTAATTGTAATCCTAAACATATTGCATGTATCTCCTAAGTCCTTGGAAAGTGTTCCCCAACACTAGGATTAGAAAGAGATTAAATTTGAATGAAATGAACATGTAAATTGACATTTGTAATTATTCCTAAATGATAGGAACATGTGGGGACACCCAAGAAGAGCTCCTACAAAATAGGAGCACATGGGGCGCCCACATGGAAGGTGGAACCCACCTTGCTTAAGTTAATTGTTTAGAGGATTGATAACACTTCAGTAATGCATGTAAAGATCCTACAAGTCAGGGATTGATATTTACACGAGTGGAGTTTAGTTAAATTCAGTTCAGTTCAATTATGGTTCAGTTATCTTCAGTTGCATGTAGTTAGTTTGAGTTAAATGCTAGCTGAATTGAGTTGAATTGAGTTGCATGACTAATGAATTTAGTTGCATGATAGATAACAGGTGGATACATTCAGTTAAGTGGGGATGATTAATCATGCATAATGTTTGCATGAATTAATGGAGAGATATGTTTTAGTTAACAAAGATTGGCTTGGACCCACCTTGGGCGCCCAAGTTGGCATCTTTGAGTTAACACCTTTTGCATGAGAAGATATTTACAAGGCTTAGTTAAGTGGGCCCATTCTTGGGTGCCAACTTTGAGGTGATTCTTGCAAGATATTTTCTTGACCAACAATTAGTTAAGTGTTCAGTTTGGGGCGCCTAAATTGAGGAGACTTTGGTTTTGACTTCATGTTATAGTGTGGAACTCTACTTGCACAATCTAGGCATAGATTTTTGAGAGGAGATTTATGCTCTTGTATTTGATAACTCTTATGAGTTTACATGCTCATTAATTGTCAATTTATTGCAGCAATTGCATCAGTCTTGATTGCAGGTTAGCAAGTTGAGCTTGTGCATGTGTGAGGGTTTGAAGCATGGCATGGGATGTGCGGATTCATGCTTGATCACATGGAATGCATGGATAGCTTGTGCTGCAAAAAGTGTATGAGAGTTTTGTGCAGGTTGTGAAGAAGGATTGTTGAAGGCAAGTAAGCATATGAAGCAAAGAATTGATATAGTATTATTGTAATCTTGTTTGAAGGCTAAATAATACAAGCACTATTGATTCTGGTGGTGGAGGTTTTTCCCAAAAGGGTTTCTTCACGTATATGCTACGTCACTTATATCTTCTTATCTCATTCTTCTACAATCTTCAGTCTCTTTCTACAATTGGTAAAATTGATCTAAACAGATTATCATACACAAAGAATTGTGACAAATAACACTTAATTAAATCTATAGTCACATAGGTTTACAAGTTTTAAGCTACAATTTCACCTTCATTTTCAACAGGTTAAGGATACCCCCTTGAGAGAGAAAACAGGTGGATAGGACTTGAGTAGTCTCTTGAAAGGATAACTAGGTTTGAAGGGAGAAGGAATGGTTTGGAGAGATAGAATGAAGGGGGTAAGATGATAGATATGTGAAGGTGGAATGTAAGAGGACATAGAAAGAGTGTTAGGGAACAATGAAAGGGATGGGATGAAGATCAAAAAAATGATAGAAGGGATGGCATGAAATGTGCATGTTATAATGAGGCAATTTGATGGGAATTAGAGGCAAGTATATGATGTAACTAATATTTATTGTAGTACTTAACATTATGCACTAGGGCATAAGGAACAAGGTAAAAAAGTGACACATTTATGAGGGACTAATATCCAAGTAGGAATATGACTCAATGTACCATGATAGGGAAGGTTGTGATAATGTTTGCCATGAGATGCCCCAAGGATCAACTCACAAATATAAGTGACAAAATAAACACACATAAGAAAGAATACAAGTATGCACAAATGATAAAAAGATAAATAATATTTTTCTCTTGATCTAGTTAAAAGACAATGATTGGTTGAGTTCATGATGATGATGGCATAGTTAATACAGAAATGATATATCCCGAGAATATTGCAAGGATTGGGAATGATATATCTTGATAATAGTAATTGGATGATTTCAACAAGGTTTGGATTTTAACAAGATTAAGAATAAAACTTATGGATGTTTGTGGAAATGTGTTGAGTTGCCTAGCCTAATTTAGCAAGATTATTCTATAATATTGCAAGTGTGTTTGGATAACTATGGGCTTAGGATATCGGATTAGACATGTGGATGAGACCTATATTGGCTAAATGTATTAGATTTGTATAATAGGTAGGGGATATCCATCTTTATTATTTGGGAATTAGGATCATGGACCTTGTGTTGAGATTATATTTGTTGTATAGTATGCTTAGGATTGATTGGAGTTTGATTCATTTACGAGAAAACTTATTCTAGCACCAAGGGTGAAGGTGTTGGGTTGATGGAAGGATGAGATTATGGAGAATGATTATGGATGGAATTATGGAATTTTGGGTGGACATTGGGAGGGGATGAAGGATGTGGTTTCTTGGGAATACATCACATAGGAATGATACACCCCATGTGGTTATGTCTCTCATTTATGTTGCTATGCTTATACACATCAAAGGATTTCCAAAAACATGTTTCAAGATCTTGTTTGTGTCCTTGTTAAGGTCAAAAGTAGGGATGAAGATAGGTAGGAGGAAAATGCAATTGATGGGATAATATGATGGTATGATATGGATGGTTGGATAATGATTACAAAGTACAATGGGATAATGGGATAATGGGTGGAAGTAGCTTGCCCCCAAGTGTAGGGTGCATATAGGCAATGGATTTACACATGACACACACAAATAGGTTTCCATCATGTTACTTTCACATGGTGTCATGGGAATGGTTTTTACCATTCAACATTTTTCTCTTTACTTTTAAAAAATATTTTGCATTTTTTGCATTTTTTATTCAAGCATATGCTTCCATGGTAAGTTGATCATATCCCATTTTGAATGGTTACATCATGTGGATCATGTTACTAGTGTTGTTGTTAGTAGATCTCCTGAGATATTGTCGAGGAAAATGGAGTGAGAGGTAAGTTGGATGACTTTGATGTATATGGTTATGAATTTTTTTGGATGAAGGGACATGGTAATATATGTTACTATGAATGGGTTGTGTTACCTAACTAGTTCACCATCTAGGCCCTTTTCACACTAGTTACTTAAGTTTACTTAGGTTGCATATAGGATACTTATCACTTTATGTATCAAGTCATAATATTAATACATGTGTTACAATATTATGTAATCCTATGTCCAACCTTAGTATATACAACCAAGGGTTTCTATTTGTTTCATTATCATCCCAATTAATCATATTCATGTACTCATATTGTACATTTGTATCCTTTGATAGAATAACATTATTCACTCATATTTTATCTCTCTCATTCTTTCATTGCAATTCCTAGATCTTGGGTAGCTATATATTTATCCAAATATTGCATGGTATAGAGCATTATATACCAACTCTTACCTAGTATCAAAGTTCGTGGGATTATTTTTTATTAGTCTTACTTCAGAGATCTAGTTTACAAATCTAGATAGATCTTGAAAAGTGGAGTAAAACCTTCTCTTGCATCATATGATGACATGGAGAATAAATAAATTTGATAGAAATAATAGATTTGGAGGGTTCCTATTCGTATTTTATATTGTAAGTTCATTTTGGAGCATGTTGGTGCAAATTTGAGCTCACCATTGAGTTTAGGGTGTCCAAGAAAATTAGTTAAGCATTTTGATTTGTTCAAATTAGACATGTGAGACAAGATCTGAAAGAGACACAATTTTGGAACATTTTACGTCAAATATGACCTTGTCATTGCATATAGAAGGCCCAAGAACCTAAGGATTGACTATGAATATGTAAAAATTGGACACTTTTACCCCAAGTCATCAGAGAATTCTCCCCTTATTGGTCATATAGATTGTAGAGAATATTCCTTGCACAAAAAAAAAAAATCACAATACATCTATATAAGCAGGTGTCAACATTATTGGTACAATTTTTAATAAAAATACATTTTTTTTTAATTTTAAATGATACATATATATAATTGTATTGGATTATATATGTAATGTGTATATATATCAATGGTATTTGTAGGGTACTAAGTACTTCACAAGCTCTCCATGGGCACCATGTGGCATCTTGCCACAATTATGGTGTGGCCCCATCATCAGTCAAACACAGTCACCTATTGACTCTCCCCAACTATAGGTCTAGTTTTCCAACATTTAAAATCTTAGCGAGAGAATATATCATTAAATATCCACTTATAAACAACCAAAATTACTTGTAAAAACCATCCACCAATCATCAAGAGTTTTCACCTTTTTTTATAGTAATTTTGATAATTCTACTAGTTGTTTTTAGAATTTGGTGATAATTTTTACAGTGTAGAGAATATTTTGGCAAGAATAGATATACTCCATTCATTAACTAAGCCAATGTTGCATTGCATCGAGATGATGTCAGCCTAACTTCACCCAAAATCCTACCCAACTCTTAGTTGGTGTTTTTATTTGACTCAAACTTCAAAGGCTCCATTCTTAGTCATGCAAACTCCTTTTTCTAAGATTTTTTTATTTGATGCAAAATTTCACAATGATGTAGATGGTTTTTTATTTTAGTGTCTAGTTTTCTAAAAATTGTAGATTCTCATGGGTGACATTGAGTGGTTCTCATTTTAGGAACTTCCAAGGCTCTGTTTGCACTCATATGATAACATTTATTGGTTCATTTTTTAAGTGCATAATTATTCTTGTAATTTATAGAGGTATGATCAAATTGATATCATTCTATCAAAAAAATTATGCTTTCAATTATGTGGCCTAATTTGGCATTTGCATGTACTGAGATCAATACTACTTAGTTATTTTGGCTACAAGTGCCTATAATCACACTAAATATAAAGTGCCAATATCATACATTACTAGAGGGGATCCTTGATTGAGTGAATTTGGGGGGGGGGGGGTAATCTTGTGATTTTGTTCAATTGAGTCTTTTGGTTGGTATATTATGTGACTAAAATTAAGGAGTTTATCATGACTATTAAAAGGCACCCAACTGTAATAAAATTGGATAGATGGAACTATAAGTCTTGGCAAGATGTAATATTGACACATTGCAAGTAGATTCACATTTTCCCTATCTCTATGGATTAGTTTCTAAACCTACATCAACATATTGGAAGAAAATTATGTAGGATTTTAAGACTAAATATGTCATAGGATTAATTGGTTGTGTCAATATTCACACTCAAATGGCCACTGTTGGCATTCAGTCCCTCGTGACCTTTGGACCAAAATTTGGGAGATGTATGGAGACTTGAATGAAACTCCATTATTAGAGTATTCTATTGTAGATTATCTTGTTCTACTTGACGTGTTTCAACCATATGATTATAAAGTAGTTGCAATTCTTATATACTGAGAAGAAATTAAATATTGTGTGAAGACAAATAAATCTAGAAATGCTCCTTCTCCTCCTACATAGACTTACATTAAGACTTTGTTTCTATGAATCTAATCCAGATTTAGAGGGTTCATCTTCTTCATCCGAGAGTCAAATTCTTGAGGTTAAGGACTTTGGTAAAACGACATTGGAAGATTCATTTGATGTACACACTTAGGCATCTAATGTGGATATTTTAGAGGAGATAGAGTATGTTCATTTGGATCTTGGTATTTTTTAATTGAAAAAGATTCTAGAGACATACAATGTCATTCCATCTCCTCCATTTACTATTACTTTTGATGAGACTAGTATTGCTACATCCATGAATTCTAATAATCTAGTGTAGCAAGATATTCATTGTCTTCTAGATATAGCTACTTGGGATGAGTACATGATAGAAATTGGAGGTTTTTTTGTGAGTCCTATCTTTTAGACTTGGAGAATAATATTGAGGATATTTGCATTCTCTTTGATGTTGATTCCTATGGAGTTGCATCATCTTCTTTGAAGATTGTGAGTGCACATTCACACCCTCTTGTTCCTTCTTTACATAATCATTTGTCGCAATTTTGCATTGGTGTGGAGATCCTCAAGTAGAATTTAGAGGATCCATCTTTGTCTTTGTATTATGTTCTACATATGTTTCCATGAGGTTTTATATTGTCATTTTCATCAATGTGCCTTAGAACACCTAAGTTGATTGTGGCAAATTTTAGCATTAACATGGAGACACTTGATAAAGGTTCAAAGAAATAACATATTTTGATCTTTCCTCCCTCATATACCTTTATTGAATGAGAATACATCCTCCATACATAGTTGGTTTTACTTCTTCCTAAGGGAAGGAATATTGTTCAATGCGATTGGATCATCTTCCACATTCACTATCAAGCATCTACCATCATTACAAGATATTCTAATTTAAATGAGGGCTACATGATCTCTCTTCTTCTCACATATGGGTGAAAATTTATTCACATGGGGTTTTTTCCTTCACATATTTCTAGAGATAATCTTATATTTTCTCTCTTTTGCAGAGGACTTTTATCCCACTAGGTTTTGTTGTTTGCTTTATTTGTGAGAGATTTATTTGTACATAGGTACCTAGTATGGCCTCAGTCAAAACCCATCCTTACATCTTTGCATATTATAAATCTTTCCTAAGTTTCACCTAAGAAGGAGTGTTGGTGTGAATGAAGTGTTTTACCTAACTAGTTCACCACCTATATTTTATTCACACTAGTTACTTAAGTTCAATTAGGGTACACATAAGATACTTATCACTTGTGTCTTGATTCATTACATCAAAATACATTTCATAATCATATGTATATCTCATCTTATTATATATAACCAAGGAATTATCTTTATATTCTTAAACATCCTAATCAATCATATTTTATGTACTTATGTTGCACATTTACATCCTTTATTCTATCATATTTGATATCTCACATGCTTTCATTGAAGATCCTAGATCTTGGGTGGCTACATATTTGGCCAAATCTTACATGGTATAGTGCATTCTATAGCAACTCTTACAATGGAGGTACATTGGTGATGGTTTGGGATGGGTAAAAGAGGTGTATATAAGGGTGGGATTTGTTGAAAAATGGAGGTAATTATGTAGCTTAATACTTTGTAAAACTATTGTAGCTATAGATCTAAATAAGTGTTCTTTGTTACACTTTATTTGTGGATGATTATCTGTTTAGATTCATTTTACCATTTGTAGAAATAGATAGAAGATTGTAGAAGAATAAGACCAGAAGAAAGAAGTTACACAACATATACCATGGAGAAACCCTTTCGGGAAAAAACTCCACCAAGAATCAATGTATTATTTAATCTCAGAATAAGATTACAATATTCCAATCCTTGCTTGAGATGCTTCTTTTTCCTTCAACAATTCTTCTTCACAACCTGCAATAAAATCTTATCAAACTCTCTTCAACTTGCTGCAATAAATAGACAATAATGAGCCTTGTAAACTCCAAAGAGTTTACAATTACAAAGCACAATGCTTATCTCACAAAACCCACACCTATTGTTTGCAAGTAGAGTTCTACCATGAAGAACAATGTCAAAACAAGTCCTTCATCCATTTGTGCATCCCAAACTGAATTTAACGAGCATTCAACTAAAACTAACTACATGCAATTGAAGATAACTGAACTAAACTGAATTGAATTGAACTAAACTAATACTAAACTGAATTGAAAAGAAAGTGTAACAAAGAACACTTATTTAGATCTATAGCTACAATAGTTTTACAAAGTATTAAGCTACATAATTACCTCCGTTTTTCAACTGGATTATGAAAACATGTGAATGACATAGGATCAGGGGAATTAGGACTGATGAATTTGTATGTTATGTTTTGAGATTGACCTATTTTTTGGATGTGGTGGTGGCCTTTAGATTTTTGAATCTAGGATTTTTTGGCTTAGGGTATTTTGGATATCAAGATGCTTCAATGTTGGTACTTTGGACTTTGGATGGGGTATCCATATCATCAAAGTTTGTGACCCAAATAAATTTTATGCTTTAGCTTGTTAGATTTTTGCTTGGATATTTAAATTACCTAGATTTAAGATTTCCAAATTTTGGGGTCCAAGTGGAATGCCAATTTTTGGCTTTTGGGATTCTAGACCACTTGTGTCTAGATTTAGATTCATGGATTTTTTTGCTTTGAGATCCTCGGATTTTGAAGACTATATTTTGGAACCTACATGAACTTTAGATCTTGAGATTTTGGGCTTTTGTATTTTGGAATTTTGGGTGTTTGGATTTCAGATGGTCAAGTGAGACACATTTGATTTTTTGATCCATCTACATTTTTGGACCTTTTGCCTTTAAAGTGTTTAAGATTTCAAATTTTGGGGTGTAGGGATTTTTTGCTTTTGGAGGGGTTATTTAGGACATGCTAATGCATCCAAGTTGATTTTGAAGCTCATTTTATGATCCCTTAGGGAAATATTATCTTAAAGTCTCATGAAGGTGGCGATGGCTTCATCATTATAAAATAGGTCAAATGGTGCATGATTTCATTAATCCAAGGTGATAAATTTAGAAGGTGGATGGTTAAGATTGGTGATTGGGGTGATAGGGTAAATGAAAGGATTGGAGGCGCTGCTTGGTTTTCAAGTGATTTTGAGAAAATTTGAATAAAAGAGGAAATAGTGTGTTGGAGAGGCGTTCTAATGTACAGTGTGGTGTTTTAGTTTTGCTCCACATTTCTTTTGTGTTGAAGATCTACTTGTGCGGTTCATATATGTTGGTCAAAGGTGTTCAAATTTTTTATATTCATAGTTTCTTGGTTTGAATTGTTGTGCATAAGAAGTTGTGTGAACTATATTGCGATGTTGTCTGGGAGAAATGGTTTTGCTTTAAATTTCTCCGTAGTTTAGTTTTTGGTCTTGTGGTTCAGGAAGTGTGCCGATAAGGTTCATATATACCTTTAGTCAAATTTTGGTGCTCTGCAAGTTGATTTCCTTAGTCACATTGTATGGAAGGTTGTCTAAGTGTACTGGGTGTGTACATTCTTCAGGTGCAAGTTACATTTCGAAGGAATTTGTTGGATTTTAGGGTGTTTGTGGAATATTCTAGATCATGTTCAAGTGTTGTGTGTGGTCCACGAGTCATCTTTGGATTTGAAGAAGCATGTACTTAAAATGTTAAAGGTGTTTACACAGGTTTGGATGAACTTGGGTGTTTACACTAATTATGGATTTTCTTCAGTGATTGTGGAAGTGTGTCATGGTGTATATGCATGACTTGGGGTTTGAGTTTAGATGTGACGTGGTCCACTTTCATTCCTTTCCACTACAAGAATGCTTGGTGCTGACCTAATTTAAATGTGCACAGTTGAGGTGCATAGCCGACCTTGGATAATGCTTTCAAGGTTGAAGAAGATATAAATAAGTGTTGTGTTGATGGATAATTGTGTTGTGAAGTGTGTGATGTGAATTAGAGAGTTGTGAAGTGTGAATTTGTGAAGTGCAGTGCATGCTTCATGAATTAGACCACTAGAAGTAGCGAGCAAAAGGTGTCTACAATCTTCAAAGAGGCTATAAATGTGTTGGTGATGTTGTGGTGTAATCTTTTGTTGCATTGAGATGTATTTCTCACTATAACATTCTTCTTCTTTTTTTCTGTAATCTGGTAGTGAGCCCTTCTTTCTTTTGGGAAATGAGCCTATTGTATTTGGTGTTGAAATTACTTTATATCGTGAGCTAATCCTCAAAGTGGTTTTTCTCTTCTTGGGTTTTCCACATAAATTTGGTGTTCTATCATGCATCGTGTTGATGTGTTTTAGTTTTTGTTATTTTCTTTCATGTTAAATCAATCTAACAGATTAAAGGTTAATTAAGTTGATGTGGATCTGAATGTTTATGAGGGTTTTGGATGTTTTAATGAACAACTGATTTATCCCCCTCTCAGTTGTCTTGTGTTCATTCAACAATTGGTATCAAAGCAAGGTTCCTTGGAAGAAAGCTTAATTGTTTGAGGTATATTTGGGATGACACACAAGAGAGATGCTCCTTTGTTTGATGGATCGGACTATGGTTTCTGGAAGACAAGGACGAAAGGTTTCCTAGTATCTCTTGGATTTGGATTTTGGAAGTCTATTGAGACTAGATATACTATTCCTATTGGTGGACCAAAGACTGATGATGAAATAAAGGCCTATGAGAACAATGGTAAAGCAAGGTATGCTCTTTTAAGTGGTCATTCTAACACTGAACTTGTGAAAGTTATGAATTTGAAATTTCCTAGAGAAATCTGGACAAAGTTGAAAAGTATTTATGAAGGAGATGATAAGGTCAAGCAAGCTAAGATACAAAATCTAAAGATCACATTTGAGAACTTGAGGATGTCTGAAGATAAAAACATTACAAGCTACGTGCAAAAGGTGGACAAAGTTGTCAATTCCATCAAAGGGATTGGTGTAAAACTTGAAGAAGAAGAAGAAGAAGTGGTAAACAAGGTACTGAGAACTCTTCCTAAATCTTATAGTCATAAAGTTTATGCTATTGAGGAAGTTCAATATTTAAGCAAATACTCTACAGATTAGTTGTATGGTGCTTTATTTACTTTTGAAATGAGAGAATTTGGTCCAAGTAATGTAAAAGTTGAGACTGCTTTTAAGGTTGAAAAATTAGAAAAGATTGAAGAATTAGATCAAGAGGATCTTGATGATGTAGAAGTAAATTTTGTGAGGATAATGAAAAGGGTACTAGTAAATACATAGGTAAGTTGCTTCTAAATTTTTTCAATTGTGGTAAGATAGGTCATTATGCTTCAAGATGTCCAAATAGAGTTTTGAATGACAAAAATAAGGAGATTAAAGGTAAAGCAATTAAGAAAATCTATTATGTTAGAGAAGATTCCAATATATCTAATGATGAATCAACTATGGGGATGAAGAGGACAGTGAATTCTTGTTCATGGTTATGAAAGTTGAATCTAATTTTGCTAACTCTGAGAGATGTGTGAAGGAAAGTACTTTGGAAGCATGTCACAATGCTATAGTGACTGCTCTTCATGCTAGAAGGGAGAAGAACTACTGGATTATTGATAGTGGATGCTCAAATCATATGACCAGTGACAAAAGTAAGTTTGTTAAACATGAGAAATATGGAGGTCTAGTTAAGTTTGGTGGTGATACACCTGCTACTTGATATGTGGAAAAGGTTCTACCAATTTTGATGGCAAGCATAATACAGATGTTCTTTATATTAAGGGTTTGAGACATAAACTCTTGATTTTTGGACAAATGTGTAGCAAAGGATATAATCTTATGTTTTAGGATGATGGATGTGAGATCATAAAAGGCTCTAAAATTGTGGTTGTTGCTAGAAGAAGGATATATGGAAATGTTTATTAGCTTAAAGGTGTTGATGGTCATTACTTTATGACTCAAATTAATGAAAGTTGGCTATGACATAAAAGGATGTGTCACATGAATTTTGATAGCCTAGTGAGAATTAATTCAATTCAAGTTGTGAGATATTTCCAAGGATTGCAAAGCCCATTAATGTTGTCTACAAGGAATGTCAAATTGGGAAGCAAGAAAGAAGTTTCAAAGTCAAAGAAAAATCTACTATTGGACTGTTGGAATTGGTGCAAACAGACCTTTGTGGTCCTACCAAAGTAAGAAGTCTTCAAGGTGACAAGTATTTCATGCTATTGATTGATGATTATTCCATAATGACATGGGTTACTTTTCTCAAAGAAAAATCTAAAGCTCTAGATAATTTTAAAGCATTCAAAGTTATGGTTGAGAATGAAATGGATATGAAAATCAAATGTTTGAGGTCTAATAGAGGTGGAGAGTTCACCTCCAATGAGTTTAATAGCTTTGTGAGAATCATGGGATAAAGAGGCATTTATCTGCCCCTAGGACTCTTAGCAGAATAGAGTGGTTGAAAGAAAGAATAGGACTGTTCAAGAAGCTGCAAGAGTGATGATGAAAAAGGGAAACCTACTAGAAGTCTATTGGAGAGAATCAAAATTCCTATTGTTGTCTACATTCTTAACAGAGTTAAAGCAAGAATAAATAGTGCAAAGACTCCCTATGAGTTGTGATATGGAAGGATTCCTATTTTCAAATACTTTAGAGTGTTTGAAAGCAAGTGCTATATCAAAAGAGACAAAGAGAACTTAGGAAAGTTTGATACAAGATCTGATGAAGATATCTTCCTTGCATACTCTACAAGAAGAAAAGCTTATCGGTGTTACAACAAGAAGTTGAAGAAAATTATTGAAATTGAAAATGTCAAAGTGGATGAATACTTACAAAAGAATTTTGTGGTGATAGATGGATATGAATTAGATGAGTCCTCCTATAGAGAAAATGAAAAAGATGAAGGTAAAGAGAAATAAGTTGAGATTGAAGAGGAAGAAGCTCTGAAAAGGATCCCTAAGACTCCTAAGTATGTACAAAAGAATCATTCTAAAGATCATATCATTGGTGACAAAAGAAAGGGTGTGTTGACAAGAAGAAAAGTTGTTATGAAAGAAGAACATGTAAACCTATGTTTACTCTCTAAAGTTGAACCTAAAACAATGATTGAATCATGCAAGGATGAGTATTAGATCAAGGCTATGGAAGAAGAACTAATGAAAATTAGGAAGAATCAGACTTAGGAACTTGTCCCAAGACCAATAAACAAGAATGTAATTGGAAATAAGTGAGTATTCCAAAAGAATTGAATGAGAATGGAGAAGTGGTAAGAAACAAGCCAAGGATTGTGTGTAAGGGTTACTCACAAGTAGAAGGAATAGATTTTGAGGAGACATTTGCTCCAGTGGAAATAATGAAAGCTATTGAGATGTTTTTGGATTTTGCAACACACAAAGATTTCAAAGTATATCAAATGGATGTGAAGTTTTCTTTCTTGAATGGTGAGTTGGAAGAAGAGGTATACATTGAACAACTGGAAGGGTTTTAGTTATCAAACACACTAGATATGGTCTGCAGATTGAAAAAGGCATGATATGAATCAAAGCAAGCTCCCAAGGCTCGATATGCAAGGTTGGATAGGTACTCGATACAACAAGGATTCAATAAAGGTACCATAGATAGTAATATTTATTTCACGGTGGAAAAAGATCAAATCTTGATTGTGGTTATGTATGTTGATGATATAATTTTTGGAGGAAATGAAGTGATTTGGAAGAGATTTATA